>BMAO01008151.1:0-35926 GCA_019973975.1 Trichonephila clavata
AATTTTATAAACATTATAAAAAGTAAATTTAATTTTATGTTTATACTATTTTTATTTGTTACAAACATGTCTCAAACATACTCTGAAAAATGAATAATGTGCAAAAACAGTTATGGGGAAAATGTGTATCCCAGAACATGAAGTCCACTGTGGGCTATGGAACGGTTGGGGCTCTAGATTTTAAAATAATCAAAGAAATTTAAAACGCATGTAAAAATCCATTTATGTATCGGGTTTTTCTTCACAAGAATTATAGAAATTTGAATATTTTGTATTCATCTAAAATGTTGTTAGGGTCAGGAAATTAATTCAAAAACTCTGAATTTGCAAAAAATTGTTTGGATATACATTTGTTTAGATTTGCTTAAAAATAAAACCAGGACAGTTCATCTCATCGTATTAATGGAAGAAGCTCCAATATGTACAATCTCTTAGGTTTAAATGCCTCAGAATAATATTATCTTGACCTGCTGGCCAAAGTAATTTTGGACCAAAAAGTTTACAACTCACTGTTTGCAAAATATACCCCAGCACTGAGTAAATTTTAAAATCTGAGAATGTATTCCATTAATATTTCTTCCGATATAGCATTCATTTTTATCAGATTTGACAAAGTGAGATGACATTAATTTTATTTTAAAACCTGAGTTTTGAGAGAATAGAACCAGTAGTGGCTTCTATTAATATCAATGATGAACTAAAATTAATGTCATTAAAAGTGTAATAATGAGCTAATTGTTATAATTTCTTAATAGTTCATCTGAAATGCTGAGCTATGTAAAATGCAGCACAGCACCTCTGTCACTACTAATTCTTTTCCAATTAATTCTCGTTAAGCATTTGACACCATATTACACCTTTTTACTTTTAGCCTGGATATACTATAAAGGTGATTTAGGTTTTTGCTTGGCAATTTATTTTTCATCAGTTCATCTTTTATTAAAAGGTTTTTGTTTTTCAAACTATCATTTACCATTACAACTTATCCTGAGCTACTTGGAACGAGGGGGATTACGGCTGGAATTAATCTTGGCTCACAATGATTGGGGCAAGGCATTGCATTTATTCTGCTCGGCCTGATCAGTCCCGCGTCGTTGCATTTCAGAGATTCCGTCTCTATAGATGCACAAACCAATAAAGTGTTTTAAGAACAGTTTAATCACATTATAAACTTTTAACAGGCTTGAAGCCAATGTTAATTTGGCATCATCACTTCTAAACGTATTGTTTATAAAAATAAAACATTTGAAGGAAGGGTAATTTTGATGAGTTCTTAGATTTGCCTTGGGAAAACGGATTACTTATTTAGGAAGAGAAAAAGAGGTTGATCAACCATTTTATAAACGAACTTTTCAGAGTAATTATTTCATGTCTGATAATATTTTTGGTTATCCTAATGCTTGAATATGAATTGAATAGTTCACCAAATTGAATGTAGAATAAATTATTTAAAACTGAAGAAACATTTTGATAGATCAAGAAATTTGAATGATAATACATCGTCCTGGATAAGTTTGCACTCTGAATTAATCCGATCTTGAAGTGGTAAAACGTTCAAAGATCTCATAAGCACATGTAGTTTAGAATTATAAGAATAATTAAAACACATTTCAGAAAATACCCACAGAAAAGGAATAAATATTTCTAAATTATAAAACAGTATATTTTACTTTTAAAATATTTGTTATAGTTCACCTGATTGTAAAATAAGAAATATACAGGGTGCGAAGCAAAAACTGACCAATTTTTGCCTCCTAGAATAAATCACAACTTTAATTGTATTTTCATGTTTCAACCACCACTTAATAAATATTTTAAATACATTTCTAATAAATTAATTTATGTGTTTTGATAATGTCGACGATCAAAAGGTCTGCTATTGTAGAGTTGAGTTTGTTAAAGAACGAAAGTGTGAATTGTTCATTTGCTTATTGGTACCTTGGTAAACAGTATGATGCACTGTTGTTTCAAATGAGAGAATAACGTCGGACCATTAGTAATGCTGTAAGACGGTCCTGTGAATTTTGAACTATGGTCAAGTGACGTGATCGACACCTGAGCTGGCACCCCTCTCCTAACTACCAATAACGGAGGACGTTTGCTTTCCTGATGATTTAACGTGTATCGCTTCACACAGGATCTTAGTGGTACTAGGATCCATGATGAAGCATGATCTGATGCCCAGACTACTGGCCACCACGGCCTTCCGTTTCAAAAGCTTGACAATAATACGATGTCCAGGAAGCAGGGCAAACGCCCTATAAAATACTTCACTGAATTGTGGCATGTTCAAAAAGAGTCCAGAGAAACTGATGGTTTCATGAGGCACACTCTCAGGCATGAGAATATGTCAGATCAGTGAGATGAATTTGCAAAACTATTTGATGGAAGCCTGGGAGTATTCTGTCTTTAATGAAAGAACAACCAAGCATTCAAAGACGCTGAAACTTTGAGAAGGCAAGTCAGATAAGATTCTTTCACTGATGAGAAGCTCAGGGAGCCATCATAACTCCCAAACAGATTGAATCTGGCCTGTGACTGCCCAAGCATTCGGGTACTGTTGAATATCGCTGCATCTGTGCCTGCTCATGGTCTGGGAAGTGAATGAGGCAAGTGGTAAAACTCCTTGATTTTGTAAGAGGCTAAATCAATAAAAGTGTACTGAGGGACATTCTGAGTTGTTGTACTTAGCTGCAGGGCCCAAAAGCATTTCGAATGCAAAATGTTTCCACAAGACTCCACCAGTCACAAGAAAGACACAAGAGTGGCAAGGCAAATCTTCCAGACATGATATTTGAAGAATAGCTACCCCACTGTCGGATCTCAACTCATGATTGCAAGTGTATGTCCATTTTGAGTCCAGAGACTGCACCAACCATAATTGTTTCATGTGGAATGGGATAGATTAAAGGTAAACGACTTGAGGCCCATTGTTGAAATACCTCTGCAAACGTTTGAGCCCTGCATTGCTGGATGTTATGCCCAGCTGGTCACTTTGAACCAATTAAGTCTATTGGGGTACGAGTGTAAATTCTACATTATTTGTTATATTTCTGTTAATTTCTTAATTTTTATGTGCTGTTTTAAAAATTGTTTGTCTGGGTTTTTCACCCTTGCATATTAATTTAAAACCAGTAATATATATTAATAATTTTCTGAAGAGGTTTTCGAATTATTTTATAGAAGAACCTCATCGTGAAAGAAAGTTCAGTTCATTTTATGTAAAATTGCAAAAGAAGGTAAATACTGAATTATTTTCTCGTATCTCTGATCCGATTACACACATATTTGCTAAAATAATAAATATTAATATACCCTGAATCTTTATAAAATATTTTTGACTTTTGTAAATAATTTATTAAATTTAATAATAATTATTAATCAATGTCATAATTCATGATCACTATGCTAAAAATCATTAATATCATTTTCAATCTAAAATATTAATAAATTTATAATAAGAATGATAACTTTTTTTTAATGTGTTGTTGTTGTCGTCTATGACAAAGTGCACAGGGGTAGAAACGATGATAAAAGAATAAATTCTTAATAAAATTATATAATTGCACTCTGCTAAAATAATAACACTGGTCAATATTATGATTTTTGTCTCCATGAGTACTACTATTGTGCACTTATGCTTTTATTGTGTTTTCAAAACATGTGTATCTGGAATTTCTCCATCACCACAGTTTTTAATTTTAATCAATTAATGCATTTAAATATATTTTTAATGAACGACCATTTTTGTCCATTGTAAAATAAAACCTAGAGCATCAGTAATGTGATGAACCACATGAGCTAACTCAAATGGTAATTACGTTACCATATTGTGCAAGTTCGAGACATGTACAGACACTTTAGCACCAGACAATGTTCAGACAGGCATGGTTCAGACGAGTTTGCATTGCTAAGAATCGATGTCAGTTGTGAGATAGTATAAACCAGGTAAAGTATGTATCTGTGCTTGTGTCTGGATTGTTGCATAAGTTACAGGCTTATAAATATATTTCTTAATTTGTTGTTAGTTACAAAATTTACAGAGTTGTTTAAATCATCAACAACTTTTGTTATACATGGGAAGTGACGTCCCAAAGGCAAACTCATCCCATTAGTAAAAAGTTATGAACTTTATTTGTGTGTTAAATACAGAATCTTTTAAATTCACATAAAGATGTTATGTTGTGTAGTAGGTTTCTAATTGCATTGGAAGAATGGCCCACGCCAGATGCCATTTTGTTATCCCATGATTTGAGGGAATCCAAAGATCCTCCTCTGACTGCTATTTCTGCTTTAACAAACACATTAAAGAGACATGCTCAAAACTAAAACATATGTACCTGACTTGCACTCAACATATCTGTTCCTGTGACAGCGAAGAATTGCCCATACTAAAAGCTCTCCAGAACATGACATTAGATAAGAGCCTAGATTTGGATAGGCATGGAAGAAGAAGAACAGTTTAGGTGATACAACTTTGAACCAAGTTGTTCATCTGAGCCCATTTATTGATCTGCTTAGATCTTAACGATCCTCGTATACAAGAGTTAGTTATCCAAAAATAGTCTGAAATGCTTGATTCCCAGCTAAAAGGATGGAAATCTTCAACAGAATAAGAAAAAGATATGTGTCTTACTGTAGTCGTCACCTCAATGGTGTTTGAAGAAAATGGCTTAGTGTTTTGTAATGATATTTCTTTGGGACATTGTACTGAATATAACCTGGATAGAATAATTTGTTCATTGATTCCTCCAAAGTAGTTTAAAAGAAAGGCCGCATAATGGAAATAAATTCCCACTCACCTGTAATACCACTCTACATGAAAGTTGAAACATACGAAAACTTTCAATTTATATTGAAAAGCTCATATGGAAGTGTATGAATGGAATACTGTGGCAGATTGGAAGGTATCATATCTCTGTCTTCGTCTGCAGCTTGGTTAGTTACAGCAATTGGTTGTTTTGCCTGGGACAGGTAGGGACAAAAACCGATTACATCAGAAAAGAAGGCTCAAACGGGATCTCATTCATTCTCCCTGACAGAAAAATGTGAAAATATGACGTGGCTGTAACTTAAAATGGCATTCACCTGTTACATATCAAACGCACCATAGATTACGAAGACTTTGTGGTGTCATGTACAATATCTTCCCATGGCCTTAAAACAGAAGTTTCTAAAAGTAGTAAAGAAGCAAAATAAAGAAGGGATATTTGGGGTCCACACAGATGATCACTAATGTGATGATGTTTGAGTGGGAACTGGCTTAACCTTAATCAGAGAGTTTTATGCTATCTCTCCAAAATGTAATCAGTTTTTGGGAACAAGGTGAAAATTATCGTGATATTGTTCACATGATCTTATAACATCTTATAAAATTTGGCTGTAATATACTAGTGCAACACACTCTCCCACCTGTGGTTAGATTTCTTCCGAAAATCTTGGTGCAGGAGCGATAAGCAAAATATCATCAGGAGATATCATGATAGAAAAGAGATATCAAGGCAAATGGAATGCTTACATATGCTACAATTGTTGACCACTGGAAGAGGATATCAACAGGCGGAAATATAGAAGAAAACTGAGATTTAATTTAGGCAGAGTCCGAATGTTCAGTCATTGTGTTTAAGAAAGCAGAAAATATTAAAGTGTTTCAAATTATAAATGCCTCGAAAAATTCAACATGAAGAAATCGATATCATATTAGAATTCAGGAGAAGAAATTTATCAGACCGTTATTATTTTCTTCTGAGACAAAATGTTTCTTTTGTTGCCTATGTAATATAAAATAAAGCTTACAGTCATAAATACAGAATGTAAATACACAATGTATACAATTAACTTATGCTTAAATATAACTTATATTAATAATTAATTTTATTAACTAATTTATAAAATGGCATGAATATAAATTATAAAAATAATGGTAGTAATTACGAATGGTAGTTTTTACGAATTATATAACTCGTATATTTGTTATTTGAACTTGTAAATAAGGAATTTACAATAATAATTAGGGGTACTAAATATAAAATACTAATAATTATATATTAGAAATTAACAACATTAAGATAAATCATATTTTTAAGTCCATGTAAAATCATTGTCTGTAATTATATACATAAATTTAAAACATAAATTATACAATTTCATGCAGAATTACATATTTTATGTAATGCATTGAGATTCATGAAGTGAAATAAAAAATTTCTCCGATAGAATTGTCCATAAAATTTTATTTCATTGTGTTTTATAATTAAGCTAGCATTATTTTTCGAAGAATATTTTCATTGGTGAAATTATATCGATGAACTACTCTGTGCAATGAGCCTGGCCTTTTCTCCACAGGGTCATTCGCTGTATTTTAGAAGGTGTTCAGGCAACGCCCGATTGTCCCGAACGATCATTCAACTTTTAATTTATAGTTCTAAGAATGGAATTCGAAACAAAGAGAGAGAGAAAAAGATTTGTTGTCTCCAATGTTGACTAAGCTATCATCACCAATATTTTTGAACTAGATTGATGCTAAATAAGTATGAATGTACCAATTTCTGTCAATCAAAAATGTTCAGTTTTTACTTCATCTATATAACGTCATTTTGTTGTTAACATGCGAGAGCTATCTAAAAAGTATCTAACACCTTAAATTTTCCCGCACACAGTAGAAGATACTAAGGTGAGTCCCTGAACGGTGAATGAGACACTTAAAGCAGTTGTTCTGAACTTTGAACGCCACTCTTTATATATTAACCAGATCAATGCACCCCATCCATCCTTGGGACTTTACACTGTAGCTCTTCAGCTTAAATTACTTATTGAGTAAAGGGTCACTGCCAGTCGTCAAGAATAACACATTTTATTTAGTAGGACCCCAATATTTTAATGCTCTCCTGACTCCCAAAATGTGTCTGAGTACTGTTAAGGTTCCCTCTCGGGCTTCAGTCTTAAGCGACTGTCTGGAAGTATTTCCCTTTTGTTGGTGCAGGTGGCTGGGTAAATCCAGGTCAAGGGTAATGGATCATGGCAGACAGTCATGAGTTTGCTCAGCACCAGTGAGAGTGTAGAGACATATCTGTCGCACGATTAGTAACACGAGGTTTTGCAGAGTGAGTTCATGGTCATGACGCGGACGACACCTGCTGATTTCTGACTGACAGTGAACACACCAGATGTTTACTGGCAGATCGTGCACAGCCTCACACGGCGGGGATCTTTGCAGACTGGTCTGAACTCAGACACAAGCAGCCATGATCCGATGCTCAGACACCACACGCGGCCTCCCAGTACCACTAAAATGCACCTGATGAGGTATGACCACTTTAACGTCTGTCCAGAGCTCAAACACTCATTGGATGTGGTAGATTAGAAATCCGCATCAGGGTCTACTATCACTTGCATGGTTCAAACACTGTCTGATATCCAAAAGCCCTCGTGGGGCCTGAACAGTGACGTTAATATCCATACGCTGAGTTATACAGATCTTATAACTCTCTTTCTCCCCATAGTAGCCCACAGAAAAGTAAGACTATTAAAATTAAAAATAATTGCAATCTAGTACGTTGTCTAAGATCGCCACTTAATTTTAATGAGATCTTAGATCTGCAAGCAGGAAATCTGTAATCAAATTGAGACCTTCGGCTTGGATCCATAAGCACTGAGGACTCTTAGTTTGCTCCACCTTTAAATACATCTGCCTTTAAAGCCCATGCTTAAGTTTTCATTTCAGAGTGCCAGTCTAGCTAGAGTGGCTCTGAGTGATGTGACATTATAATGTTTTCAATTGTTCTATGTAAGATGTTTAAACAATTGAGCAAATGCACAACAATTTGTCCAAAACTTGGTGATTAATAAAGTAAAACAATTGGATTATTCAAACTATATGCATTAGAATTCGTAGCTGGTGATGTTTAGTGTCATTGGGAGCAGTTACAGGCACTTGAGATCCATAAACCTTGGAATCATTCTGAGAAAATACCTTAATTCAAGCATTACTTCGCCAATCCAAGCGTGATTATTAATGAGTATTAGTATGTAAATTCTGTTTTTCGCGAGTTTGTGTTAGTACCTTTGGAGTCGGCAATGAGTTAACATGAGTCTACGCAGTTAGTTAGTTAGATTGAAAGATTGATGTTATTAAGAGGTCATGATGTCTCAGAAAACGGATTCCCAGTGAATCCAACGACATTGATCGACCTGATAATCACCACAGACTCCAGTGTAGGATCCGATGACAAAGTAGCAGGTATCATGAGGCTGATTAATTAGAAGTTGCTTATTAGTGTGACGGGTAGCCTATATTGGCAATAGTTTAACGTCTAGATTCAGCTGAGGTCTCATGACCGTATTCGCTGAAGATTCACCTCCACTTCAATATCTACAATCGACATATCTTAATTAGATTGTTTTGTGTCTTGATTGATTTTGGTACAATTAATTACGGTGAAATACAGTCTTGATCATTAGTTTCTCTCACACACCCTAGCTGCAGGTTTACAGGTAGACAAGGAGTTTCTAGTCAAGCAGAACTGAAGCTTACTTAACGTTATCCTCAATCATGCTAGTTCCAAAAACTGGTGTTAGTTGTTATTCATATTTCTCAGTGAGCATCTCTCAATAAAATTTTGATAACCTTGCAATTCAGATCCTACATACCATGTGCTTTAGCACAGTCCATTTCATGACCCTAGATGGGTCTCCTACTTTATTACAGATCCATAGTGTTTAGGGTGGTGTTTCTTCATCTATTTCAGAGGCTCTTAGTGACACCTTGCTTGGGCTAGTGATTAGCATCCACAGGTGCTATTAATTAATTTAATCTGAGTAGCTAAAATTCCTTCATGTGTTTTTCTCGCATGTCACCTTTTCATGAATTACCACAGTACATTGCATACCACCTCCAATGTCTGTGTCCCCAAATGTATGTCATGACAAAATAATACAAGATTTCACATAGAAGAGAAGATTTAAATAACTATCAGTTTAAATTGTGTCTCACGAGCGTTTCATCAGGTCTTGGAGACATATTAGCGTGGAACTGAAATAAGGAGCTCGCTGATTCCAAATGGCCCGCACATCAAGAGATCTTCATGAAGCTTTGGGTGGCCTGACCACTGATGCAGCTGAAGTTGGGAAATCTAGTAAAAGTGATATATTTGACCGCATGGGCAGTTAGGATATAAGGTTGCACTGTTGCTCTAAGCCGGCCTTGACGGACTTCGTCAGGAGTTTTGAACCATGTCAAAGTGGAGGAACTTAACTCGTATGAGATTTAAGAGAACCTGGATCTAGAAGATTCTTCACTACCAGATTGACTTACATGTTGAACATTTTCAAATACAGCAGAGGACTGTTTAAGTTATCCTGCATGTACAAGAACTCCGCTCCTTGGTGAAGACACCTGAGTTTCAGTGTTCCAAGCTACTCCAGTTCTCAAGGGCAGAATTCCTATCGACCAGAAGTAGGCACCATAGAAAGGATTTCGTTTTGGAGTGAGTAGAATATCCCACTGTTCGTCTATACACGAGAGTCTCATTAGACAGACCTCTATGTTTAACCTGGTCCAAGATCCGAGGATAGGGACCCTTACCTGGCTGAGCACTCTCCTCATACTACCAAGCATCACACCAAGCGGACTTCTCATTGAGAATGAAGAGGTGTATCAGAACTCTCAAAAGGAGAACTCAAAACCACATTCCAAAGAAATCTTCCAAGAAATGTTTGCTATGAAATAAAGGAAACTGATATAACAACACATGCGTATGTAATAACAGTAATAAAATTTTATAATTAAAAAACTTTCAATGATACCTATTGTTCAAGAATAATTTTCAATGAAATCAGAATGATTCAAATCTAAGAAAATCGATGAGTCGCTATTTGAATTTAAATTTTCCCATTATATTTATTTTAAGTGTTTGGAATTTTGTTGTATTAGTTTCACTATATTGTCTCATTCATATAACGACGTTATTTTAAGGAGGTAAGATCCTCTCTTAAATTATTTATAGTTATTTTTAATTACAGTATTTGTGTAAAGTACTCTCTACAAAAATCCAGAATAGGCAAGATGGCAATAGCAAGATACCAGAAAACAATTTATCATTTGTTATTTTTAAATGTTCTTTTTGGAAAATAATTTTATTGCTTTTCAAAACAAGGTGATTCATTCTATAAACTTAATTCAATTACAAACTGGAACGTATTTAAAACGAATATATCCTTTTGTTTTTACAACCCATATAAATACCCATCTTGTTTATTTAGCCCTTGAGGGCCTTCGAGTTTAATTATTCTAATGGTGCAAAAGGGACTTTTTAACTTTTAATTTTAAAAGCTGTTCTTAAACAAACCTAGCTTAAATTATTATTTTCAAAGTATTAATTTTCTTCTTGAATTGATTTAAAATATGTTAATCTGAATGTGAATTTAAACTCATGAATTGATGAAAAGAATTTAATTGAGAAAAATATGCTTTGCTATTTGAACTAAATAAGCGTTATTTTATGATGTTTTCTCCCTTAAATTAAACATCATTTAAAAAAGATGTGCCGAATAATACAGTTTTTTCCAAAAAAGTATTTGTATTATTGTGATACACAAAAAATGTAATTATCAGACTGAAAATGAGTTATATAATTTAGAAGAGGAAAAAAACTATATATATTCAAAATGTTTACTACTTTATAAATGGATATAACACTGAATATACATATAATGCGTAAATACACACCAACTGCAAACCAAATTTCGTTTGTGTTGTGCAATAAATAGAAGCTAAGTGGCCGAGTGGCAGCGTATCGCATTTCCACATCGCAGGTCTGGGGTTCCATCCTTGGGCTGGGCAAAGTTGACTCAGCCCTTCAGTGGTATTGAAAAATGAGTACTGAGCTTGCTGGTGTGGGGACTAAACACTGAAGGTTTCACTTCAGACTGACCACCTGATCTGGATATCTGCTCATGCACCTCAATGGTCACATATACTGAGATGGACACAGTAGGCCTTGGTCCTCATAGGCTTTTGCGCCACTGAGTTTAGTTTAGTACAATAAATATCTTTATTTATAATGAAATTTGGAAAAATTATAGAAATACTCGACAAATGTTTTTTTCTCTAAACAAAAATATTTTAAGCAATTTTTTACTCGCATCCTACATAGTACCTTTACATTGATCATTATTAATATAAAAGTTAAAAACACAAAATAATGTTTAAAAAAATTATATTTTTTTATTCAGACATAGATTTTTAGTTTTCTTTTTTTTTATCTATTTATTCCTTTATTTCATTTTTTTACTGGTTTTAGTTCAATGATATTTTTCCCGCTTAAGAATTTAGCCAAGTATATCTCTCATAGATTAGTCCTAAATTTTAAATAGATTTTTTTTTAAAAAAAAAAAGATGTTTAGTTTATTATTTTCTGCTAATCTGGTTCTTTCTTATCAGTATAAGTGGAATAGCAGTCATTACTGTATATGCATTTAATTTTATATTAAATATGTGGAATGGCTCCTCTCAATGTTTATTATCTCTATTAGCTATATTATTCCTCCATTTTAGGAACGTTTATCCTTTTCTCTTTGTCCACTTGCCTATGTCTCCCCTCCAGATGACTGTTATAAATCAACTAAAGATTTATGTAAGCCTCATAATTTTTTTTGTTGTAAATGTACTTCATTTTTTCAATGTATGCTATGTCTAGCTCTCTGTTATATGTGTCTATACTTGGACATGCATACGTATCTATATATAGGAGAAAAGCGACTCACTTTATCATCGTGAAATCTCCGGAACTATTAGACCGATAGACTTTAAATTTGACAAATGTATTTCTTTTGTTCAGTAGAGATCCTTTCAGAACGGGCTTTGCAGAAATCCACTACTAAAGATAAGGGATACATGTTGCGGGGGCGTAATAGACATAAGTTTCTCCCTTTTTGAAAAAAAAAAGTTCTACAAACTTGAAATTAGGTTCTTTTCTTTTGTTGGTATATTTCCTTTGTTGAATAGATATCTGCTAATAACAGATTTTGTGGAAATTGTCTCCAAAGAGGAGGAATTGTGGTGGGTATAGAATAGAAAATTCCCATTTTAAAGCTATTAAACTTATAGAATTTAAATTTGGTTTGTATTTTTCTTTTGCTGCGTAGAGGTGTACTAAAAATAGAATCCTGCGAAAATCGTTTCTGAGGGGTTACGAGGGCTTAAAAGATAATTATACTTCTGTCTAAGAAGTTCAAATCCTGTCCTTTTTAAATCAAGAGGAAAGGACTATAAGAATATTTTCGAATACGATTGAAAGTTTAATACCATGATTAAAACAATATAAAGCCATGTAACATCATGAAATACCCAGAGAAGGGAATACGTACGGCAAATGTAGGTATACATGTTTTATTTTGATGTGTTTACACACGTTTATGCAAAAGTTTTTTTTGATACTTTTTTTTATTTATTTTGTTTATTAAAGTTCTGCCCGGTGATATGATGCTCTTTGATGTCCTTGATGTACTCCAGAGATAGTTTTCGCGATAAAATGGCTTCTCCTGGTAAATAAATAAACTAATTACTCTAAATTATTTTCTATTTTGTTAAATTTTGTCAGTTTTCGCGTTAAAAATGTCGCAATTTAAGTAAATCATTTACGACAACTTATTATAATTTTGATATGTTTGATACAGAATTTTCCGATTAGTAGATTCTTTTAAATTACATCCATAAGATTAATTTAATGTAGCAAGAGAAGGTTTACTTATTTATGTATGGCTACGTAATTATAAATACGAGTTTCTGTCAAACTCTTGAGGGAGGACAAGAGAAAAAGTTAAAGCCAAGACATGGATTTCCATGTGGAGATGAAAGGATTATGTCCTGCAGACGAAAAGCAGCCAACATGATTCTATTTTGTTTTTAATTTAATGTAAGACATTCAATAAAAATTATTAAGCATCAGTGAATAAAAGTGATAGTTTTTTTAATTGTATATAAAATCAAATTATTATTTTAAAAAATAGAAAACGCTGATTATATTATTCTATTATATAAATTATAAAATTTTCTCTCTTGATAATTGTGAATGTTAAAGTTTTTTATGAAATTATTCTAGTCTTACTGCTTTCGAAATATGAATCCAAAATCCGTAAATAAAAATATGGACTCGGTAACGTTTGGGAAAGTTGATGGGTAGCGTGAGACTCTTAAGAAATTAAATCATTATTTATTGTGTCTACAACTATTAAATACACTAGTTTCATTTTATTATTTGTTATTCAAACTATTGAGTATTTCAGTACTACAGACTATGTTATTTATGAAGGAAGAGGCCAACACAGCTTCGCTTTCGAATGTTTCAAATGGACTGTCTCTGCACTCTCTTGGGGTAAGGGTGGTCGTTTCTTACACCTTGAAAAACACTCGGTGTTCCGGTTCGCAGATCGAATCCAGCATTAGTTTTCTCATGGCCATCGGTTGTTGGCATGATGTCAGATGAAAGGACTCCGCAATATTATAGGGGTGCACGTGTGGAGGGAATCTACGTAATGCTATCTACATAGGAAGCCGATCTTGTAGCTGCTAGGCATGAAAACGTTGCAACTCCCAAAATTAAAAAATCACTTAACACGTTTTAAAATTAAAAAAAAAGCTTTAATAAATTCTTTATAAAATTATCTGTTTTTTGTATTATCTGGATGATAATTCGAAAAATATGATCAAATTCTATCGCTGAGCAAAACATGCACCAATCTTCCATGCTAAGATTAAAAGTTAATTAATTAATCCTTAAGCTGTAAAAAGTTGAAGAAAGTTTCGTTGCCAGATATATATTTATCAAAACTGCATAACAAATAATAATAAATATTCTAAATTATTGGATGTACTACGATATTTTTTCGGTTGCAGCTGCGACCTAGCTTTCCGAAAGACAAACGTTTTTTAAAAAGTATTTCTCAAATCGAAATATACTTTTAAAACAGCTAAACATAAATAACCAATGTAAAATAATTATAAGCTTAGTAATAAAGCATTAGTTAATCGAAATAAGCCAAATTACAATATTACACGTGTCTTCGCTCACAAAACGTCAACAAACTGAGAAAAACAATTTTTAAAAAAAAATTATAATAAGATTATTTAGAACTCGGCTGATTGTTCGGTAAACAATCCAGTAACAGCCGTAGAATTCATAATTTTAAACTATTTTATTCCTCCTATTGAACTATTTTCTTTTTACAATGCACTTAAGTAAATTCAATTCCTCGTAATTAGTTCTGCATATAAAAAATTTTCAAAAAGTAGCTCTAAATATTTTAACTTAATTTTTTAATTCATTAATATTTTTTATTTCAATGGGCTTAATTCATATGACGTCATAGTCGTATGATCACGTGCTTCCAGGCAATCAGTTTTAATAAGTACATATTTGTCAATAATTATAACGTACAAAGATGAACAAAATGCACTCGATTTAAAAGTACACTTATAGTATATATATATATTTATTTAATGTTGAAAAACTTTTCAATGAGTCTTAATATTTTCAATTATCACAAATTTGAAATTTTACAACAATCACAAATCTAATGTGAGTTTGCTTTGAATTGAATGAAAAACAAGTGATCGTATTTATTATGTGATCGTCATGAATTTAGCTCATTAGGTTTGATTATTTTCTAAAAAATAATCCAAAAGAAAATACCAATATAAGAAAAAAAAGTTAAAGAATTCCATTATTACATGCACACATATTCTTTAGAATATCTTTTTTAAATGAGGTAAAAGAAAGTGGATATAATTATATTAAATTGTAGCAGAAGGGAAAACGTATCAAAGTAAATTGAGAACATATTGCATAAAAGAATGATGAATTAAACAAGGTAACTCGTTAACTTTTAATGATTTCATTCATATTGGCAAGAGTTGATTAAAAAAAGGGGTTTTTTCCCTCTAGAATAAAATGCAGCTAGAACAGTAGAAGTAAACAAACATTAAAATTTTCTCCGACAGCGATTTGTCAAAAGATAATTCAAGACGGCTGTCCTGATTTCTCCTCTCCATATTTTACTTTCACTCATTTACTGAAAAACAATCTCTTTAAAAACCATCATCAGTCGAGAGTAATAAATAATGCTAGCATTCTTTCTTTCCTTGCCCCAAATATCTCTCCTCAATATTCCAAACACAACCTCGAAACCAAATGAGTGAACAATTCGCAGTAAATGTTTGAACTTAGAACATATTCTCGAAACAGAAATTTTTACAGAAACGCTTCGAAACCGTGCATACAGGAATAAAATTTTTAAGCACAAAAAAGCTTTTAATTTATATTACCGAATACTTTTTAAAATCGTATTTCTAAAATATTTCTCTCAATTGTATTTTTTTTTTTTTAGGAAATACGTTTTTTCACAACTTATGATTTTCTTTTTAAAGTTTTATTCGTTTTTAATAACAAGTTATTTGAAATACCAATTCAACACTGTTCCAAGTTGTATAGCCAAAGCTAGCAACAACAGTAGTTGTAGTAAATGTTTGTCTGTTTTTTGAAAGTTTTTAGTTCATTTTGTTGAATTTACTTTCCATAAAAACTCTTATATATTTATAAAAATAACTCTTTTGTTCAATTCTCAGCAACTTTTTTCTGAATTGCTCTCCAAGTTTTCCGTGCTAATCATGAGATTTAAGTTAATTTTATTTTACATTAGAGTTATGCAAGGCCTTTTTCTCATTTTAAGAGAAGTGTAGTGATTTTATGAGAATGACTACCTTATTTCCGAAATACCTTGAGAATTTTAAAACTTCTTCATCTTAAAGTTATATCAGTTCTATTTTTACCTCTCATACAATTTTCTCTGAGTCAATAAAATTAGTATATAGTTTAAAAAAAGAAAATTAAAAGATGATAGAGAAATATCTAATCTTTCTCTTTCTACTTTTATAGCCAATGAATCTATTTCATAAAAATTTTAATTTATAATTCTTGTTACAACGTACACTAAACTTTTTTCTGGATTTTCAAATTATAATTACTTACGATAAAGCTGTTTAAATTATTTTTTACTTTTCTGTTTATAATTTTCGAGTTTTGCAATCAATTACTGCAACATTTTGAAGCTTTTTATATACCAGATTAATTTCGATCGTACATTGTTTTTGTTCTTGATGAGCTGCAGCTGTTTAAGACGATTTATGACTTAAATAATATTAGTTTCTGTGTAAATTTTACTTGGTCATAATACAATCTCAAATAAGTTATATGTTGAACATACCAATAAAAAAATTTAAAACGAAATTAAAAAGAAAAAAGAGATTTTCTATAAGATTTAATTTTTTTGCTTGAAATATTACGTTGTACCTTTTTTCTTCTTTTTATAGTGAAACAAAATAAGTGCCGATTGCTTATAAGAATTTTATTCAAAAATTAATAACAAATAAAAAGAACAAATTCCCTCTCACGCTGTATCTTATCAAACTGTCTGTAAGGAACAATGCATTCTAATAAATGAAAGATAATTATAATAAAAATGTTTCTACTTCCAAAAAATTTTTTAAAAAGTATGTTGTTGCAATGCTGTTTTACTTATTGTGATGGCTGTTAAATTTTTTTTTTTCTAAAATTATTATTCACACATTTTATCGCAGACGATAAATGTAAAATTCTGTCACATTTTCTTACATTGAACCTTTTATTTAAAAGCGCTAAAACTCTCGTGTAAATCGACAATACACACATTTATACTCATTGTAATGATATTCTGTAATCACATAATCTATAGCAATATACGATAATAGATCATATAATTTTCGTAATAATAATCAATATTTATAATAAAATTTAAAATTCAGGAAAAAAAATTGGAAATTTTGTGTGAACACTCTTTTACAAAATAAAAGATTACAAATTTTTATACACTAATATAATTTTTATTTATTTATTTAGAAAAAATTAAGCAGCGAAATATTTTAATCACAATATGTCAAACACTTCTTTTAAAAATATGAATATTTTCTTATTCTTCCGTTTCTGAATTTTCAGCACATAAGTAATTGTTCAGTTTTTACCACCATCATCTTATGAAAACTTAGAAATACCGGCTTTTTCCGCTGACGGTCACAGGAAAGTAAGGCGTAGACATATTTCAACAAATGGCAAGAAAGCTTGAACGTTCTACGCCGTTCACAGGGGTGTGTCAACTTTCTCCAGAAGAAAAAAAAAATGAAAGATAAAGAAAGAAAAGTAAATAATATAGCGTAGAAAACTTTTATTTTGGAATCTTTGTAGCATTTTAAATACTGGGTGGTAGGAACTTTATTGTTCCAAAGAAATTCTTGCAGAATTGTTCATTCTGAATAAAAGGTTTGTGGCAAGGTTAAGGGCGGTCATAATGATAGAGCTATTTGGAATGTTGAGGAAGACATTATTAGAAGTAAGTCGTGGTTTATATTGTAAAAAGCTATTCTCTAAATTCTTACATATTTTTAAATCCGTTTTCAACATTCCATCGAATACATCAGTTATTAAGGAAGAAAAATTCTGAAATTTATTAAACAATTAAATTCTACCATTTTTAAATCTTTTATCGAAACCACAGAAACCAGAAAACAAATATCCTAACTTTTTTCTAGCATTTAATTTAAAACATGAAATTAAGCTTAGATAAAATGGCAATTTGATAGGACTACGCAGTATTTTATATCTTTAATTTTGTCATTCAGATAAAAAAAAAACTTTGTACCTATTCCGATCGTTACATAATTTATTATACACATAAAAAAATATTCTGAATTTTAAAAATATTGAAAACTACTTTAAGTTTTAAAATTGTGAAATATAAATCAATATTGAAAAAAAAAACTTTATTGTTATTTGTCTTAAAAAAATCTTGGGGGGGGGGGGTATCTTGTATTTGAGGTGTAGCTTTCATG
The DNA here is from genome assembly GCA_019973975.1 of Trichonephila clavata. Lineage (NCBI taxonomy): Eukaryota > Metazoa > Arthropoda > Arachnida > Araneae > Nephilidae > Trichonephila > Trichonephila clavata. The sequence goes on from BMAO01008151.1 coordinate 17,918, forward strand.
AAAATTTCATTTAAGTATAATTTTTATCATTGGCTCATATCACTTACAAATTCAAGTGTGTAAATGCAAAGAAAATTTTTAATACCTTTTTTCTTATTTTCAGATTTTCTGAACGAAGTCTGAGACTTTTTAAAGAAATATAAAAATCCAAAAAAAAACCACCTCTTTTTGTTGTTGTTAGCATATATTTTATACACATATTTACTGTATAAGTCACATCTTATTTCTTAAGAGCAATATGTAGTTGGTATTCAAAAATAATAAAACGTTTCGAAGGCAAAATCGGAGATAAATCCATTATTTGTATCTAGCCCCACGCCGAAGAACAATACTGCCTCAAAGCCAAAAACTAAAAATTTAAATTGTACTCAAACTTTATCCCTGCCGGGTCACATACATATGATTAGTATTTCACGTGGACCGCAACATAAAGATAATGGAGGGAAAACATTATAAGACTAAAGCAACATTAGACAAAGCAAAATTCATCAAAATATTAAAACTCTTTTATTTATTTTTTATTTTTTTTTGCTTTTACTCTAATATTATATTAACCTTTCTATCAAATCTACTTACAAAAAATATTTACTTTTATGCATCATTTTCTGAGTTATAAGGTAGTTTCGATTTCCTTTCATCCATCATCAAGCCTCTTTTTTACACTCTACTATAAAAAAATTGATAGCAAAATTGATAGATTTGATTCTTGATTGATAGAGTTTTCAGCTAAATTTTTAGCACATTGTTCTTAAATAATTGAATTTCTTAGTGCAATGGACTACGACCGGACCACTCAGAAAAGAGCGGTGGGTCACATATGACCCACAGGCTGCAGGTTGAGTACCATTGATCTAGAACATAGGTTCCCAACTTTTTTTTGAATTGCCAAATAATCTCTAACACTACAATATCAAATTTTCTACATTTGGTATCAATCTTGCCTGGTTTGACTTTAAATCTCCTTTGTTAGTAGTGTCTAGTTTCTTTCTTTCTTTCTTTATTTATTTTTTGTTTTGGAGATTGGCAACCAACCGAAACTCTTCCAAACTAGAAAAAGCAATGAAAAACTTCCTTACGATATTCCACAAATCGGGACAAATAACAGGTTTGACTTTTTAAAGCCAAAATTGCTGGCATCCGCTTCTAAACTTTAAGATCTTCGTTAGTACTTATTACGATCACTTCCTATTGTAATGTGACATTTTTTTCAATATGACAATATGAATTCATTGCCTACTGTGGTATTGCCATAGTCAAAGCATTCTCAAGCCTGGTTTCAAAATCTGAATAAAAAGGATTTAAATGTCGAACGTTGCTTAAAACATTCTGACAGACCGTCTTTGACAAATTTAGAAAATTCGGGACATCCAGTATTATACTTCTTTAGCTTAAATCAGGAAAGAAAAGCTGAAATGGTTCTTGTTTTAATAAAATTTATGCTGTCACTTTGTAAATGCAAAATAACCTCATTAAATTTAGTATATAATTGTTAAACAGGTAAAATTTCATTTCCACTTGTTTAAATTTTCTTTTAAAATTAAAGTCATGATCTAGTTCAATGAGAGTCACTATCATAGACCCCCACTTAAGCCGCGTGGACCCCCAAATTAGTTTTGGCTGACGTGGACCCCTTGGAGGTCGTCATAGACCACTGGGGGTTCATATAGACCACTTTGGGAATCACTGATCTAGAGGGAAAGCAATCTTGCGTTCAGGACATGAGTCTCCTAGCTATGAAGTACAGCAGGCAAACATCATCCCTTAGGTTGTAACTTAGGATCAAGGTCTAGGAAGATGAGTAAGGGCTGTTTATTCATAGTGTCTGACATTCAAATAGGCACAGGCCTTTCGTCAGAATGCCTATTCTTCTGAGGTGTTTGGCTAAGCATCCATTCCCCGTTTGTAATCTGAAATCAGCCACACCTTTTTACAATGTGTCTACGACTAAACTATAATTCCAGTCATCTTTAATATTCCCGCAGAATCCATACTTCGATTTAATTTATAATTCTGTGTTATATATCAAGATGATATTTCCTCGTATACTTCTCCAAAAGAAATAGGACCCCTGGACCTTTCTTTTCCAATAGATCTATTTTTTTCATTTCCTTCTAAAGACTTTAACTAGTTTGCACGTAGCCCGTACGGGATACCGAAACTGACCACAAACGGTTTGTCCTTACGTTGTACGGCTACTGATATTTTCTTCTTTCTATTTTAGATTTGCATATATTTTTTAAATCTTATAGTGATATTATTTTATGCTGGTGTTTTTAAACGCTACAGTCTGTCCAAGGTACTGAAATACTTCTCACTCTTGATTTTCTTTGTGGGGAAAGTGGGAATTCTTCATTGAAGGCCGAAATTTAGATTCTTGAAAATATTCGATAAAGAACAAAGATTGGCAAGGCAATGGCGATTTGTTGCTTGTGAAGAAAGGAAAATAGAAAGATAATAAAAAAAAACGATATTATCTCTGTCCCCACTGCGATGTAAGACTTAGTATTACCCATGCTTCAAATTGTGACACACACACACAAAATCCTCAACCGTATGAAAAAAGAAGTACAAACATGAACTTTTTTCTATAAGTTTGAGATAAATTCTTTTAATATGTGGGAAAAATTCTTCATAGCATGTAAAGTGTACGTATAAAAAGCAAACATTTAGGTGGGTTTGAATTCCACAATTATTAAATAAAAAGTAGTGTGAAAAATTTTTAAGTAAAAATTAAATAAATTTCTCCCATTTTCGCATTTTGTTTTAAGTATGGGTTTAGTTATACACAATAAAAAAATGTGCCTTTTTTGGAGCATTTTGGATAAAGAAATTGACCACTTAAGGGTTACGTGGGATAGTATCTACGATTTTACAGTTCATATTTAGTGTAATAATATCTTGTTTTATTTTTGTCAGCGAAAGATCGAAGATAAATGTTGAAGAGCTAATTCCTCTAGGGCCGATTTAGAATCAACAAGAGTTACGGCTTTTGAAAAAGGCTTAGTTCTAGTTTCCAAGTTAAACACAGAGAGCCAGAAAGAGCCCATGTACTTCCGCGTCAAAGTTTGAAAAATATTGTCTCATTGGGGGGCAATGTTTCTTGCACGTTCGTGACATTCTTTAAGTTACACGTGCCCCCTGGAAGGTGTGAAATAAATAACAGCTACAGGCTATGGCTATTCGATGCAGAAAACTACTTCGGTGACATGTTTTTCTTCCTTGAATGTCTTTCAGTGGAATGCACGTGGCCTTTCGAGTGCTAAAACCTCTGCAAGTAATAAATGTTTCAGTTCAATCTTGTAAAAAGTACACAAAAATAAATTTTTAAAGAAAGAAAGAAATCGGGTTACAAATATGTATATGTAATATCAATACATTTATTAAAAGCAAATTCTGAATACTTTTGCTCGTTGCCACTCAGTAATTTGAAACAAGATCAGATTAATTTAAATTAATGTGTGTGTGGTTTATTCTATAATCCTTTTAACGGAAGCGCTAAAGCATTAGATATAGAAGCATTTTTAAAATACTAAAAATTTTAAGCATTCATAGGCTTATTTTAAGAATTATTTGCGTTTATTACCTTGTAATATTACTGAATAAAATTAATATTATCAGAGAAAAATTTTGAATTTTTTTCAACTGAAGAACAGAAATTAAACGATTTGATAAATCGTCTAATTTCTGTAACCTTTTTAATGAATTTATGATAACGATGTATGAAACAAATTTACTATATCTTAATACGAATCTGTTCATTAAAATTTCTTTTGCACGTTTCGATTAAAAAATAATGCATTCTGAGGCTGTTTAAACGTTACCCAAAAAGTGATAAAGGACGCTTATGCGTATAAGTATGCCGCACTAATGACTGAAAGTTCATCTACCAATGTGATGTAATTCGAATTCCAAAGCGTGTTGACCGTATTTACTTTCTAAAAAAATGGTTCCGTTGGAGAAATGGAAATTTCCTTTCGTCTTTTATATAAACTAGGTTGCAACTTTGATGCGAATCACGACGGTTTGTTTTTCTTTGTTTTTGAGTGGAATATTTAAATTTGATTACGCGACAATTTATCGGGAATTTAAATATTAAATAAATATAAAGAATTAATTTACAATTTTCATACATATTACATATACATTAAAATGCATTCATGACATATTTTTAGCTCTAAACTTATTATTTACCTATAATTGTATTATTTACGTAGTCCAGAATATTCGTTAAGGTATCCAACTGGTTGCGACAACTTTTTTTTTTTAAAAAAAAAGGAGATATGGGGATTTTGTTGTTGTTGTTGTTATTTTCAGATTTGTTTAGTGCATTTTAAGAAAAGTGTGCTAACACTAAGAAGAGAAAAAGAAATTATTATTACTAAAATGGGAAAAAATAGGTAAAAATTGACAAAAAAATAGCATAAACGCGGCCCATTCTGCACCAAAGGTTTATGAACAAATTTTCATTTTTTTTCAATCTAATGTGTTGCTATATTATTCAATTTTGAAATGACCTTCAGGATAAGAGATATTTTCATTTTTACAAAAACTAGAGCACTTTATCTCGGTTACTACTATATGAAAATGCTTAAAAAGACAGTGATTATATTCACATAAGGGAATGTAAATTTTGTAATAAAACAGTGATTGATACATCTGAAGGTTAAAACACTTCTACTATTATACAGAACTTACAGAAAAAATTTCAGTTAATTATGTTCAAAACTTTTTTTAGCAATCGCTGACCCCGTTTGATTATTTTCAAAAAATCACATTTCGAGTAAAACGCGTTTTAAAGTATGACATCTTGCAAAGTAACGGCATCTGCTTTTACTAAAACACTTGTAGTTTTTGTTGTAGTAAACGGAAAATGATAAACTTGGTATTTTTACAAAGCTAATAAGATGGCCCATAAAATAAAATCATAAAAAAAATTTTCAATTTTTGGCAAAATTCCGATATCATAGATCACTGGTCTTCAAATTTTTCGACTCATGAAACTCTTAGAGCTCTAAGGTGTTTTCAGGGAACCTCATTCAGCACACACACACGCTTAGAATTTATCTTAAAGTAATATTTAAAGTAAAAAAAATCAACATGTTATTGGTACTTAATATAACAATTAAAAAAGTATTATGTTTGTTAAAAAATGTTAATAAGATTTTAATATAATTTACTCATAAATAATATTAATTTGTAATTCAAGCGACACACATGCCCATGCATTATATTTAGTAACTTAAATATGTGTGCTTGTATTTTTTTTAATTTTTTTTTTTTTTTTTTTTTTTTACAAAAACTGTTAAAGTCTAGGTCAGCTGAAGCTCTCTGTAGTCGCATTTCATACTCTGCATTTAACTTACTTTTATATTTTGTTTTTGAAGCCACTCACATTGAGAAATATTTTTCACTTAAATACATTGTTCTGAATGGCATTGAAATGTTTATAATTGTGTGAAAAATCCTGTGTATTTTACATGAATTTTCAACCTAAAATTAAGGAGCTGTTCTTACCTTAATTTAGAGTTTAACATCAAATCTGTTGATTTTTCGTTAAGTTGTTCCCTCTCATTCAATATAGGTATTTTTTCCGCAAATGAAAAAAGGTGCATTTTCCATTAGAAAATTATTTAGTTTTGCAAAACATTGCACAAACGAGAATAAAATTATCTGGTGGAGAATCCGAGATAATAAACAAAATAATATTCACAATCTACCTAAAGAAAAAACGCTGTAATATTTTATTATATTATAATAAAGGTTAAAAAAAAGCATTAGGAAATAAAGTTATAATGTGTAAATACATATTTAGTTTTTTTTAATGACTGAGATGATTTTAGGTAGTTGTGGTAAAGCAAACTCCTTAGAGAACGAAAATCCATTTTGCATACACGTTTATAATTTTTTTCGATTTTTTTCATTGTGACTCGTAGGAGTATAGATATGCCTTGTCTATACCTATATGCTATATTAACACCTTTTTTAGAATATAAATATGCCTTGTAGAACCCCAGGGTTCCGTTGAACTCCGTTTGATGACCACTGCCTTAGACAATACGACCTTACTCTTTTTTTTTTTTTTTTACTGAAATCCAAATTGCGCAGCAGCAAAGATGTTTGGTGTTGAAAGCTCCATACGTGAGTAGAAGAAAAATGAAATCACAATCATTAATGTGCTAAAAAATTAAATATGCTTCGTGCAAAGAAGCAACAAAATGGTTTATCTTAGAAGAAAGTGTTGCGAGAGACGGTTCCCAAATTATTACCAGAATGGAGTAATTATGACAATAAACAACTTAGTTTATTTACCTTAAAAAATGGACAAAAAGAATGCAAATATAAGAAACTGAAATCTTTATCGTAACTTTGAATTGGAGTATTCGATTGATGGAAGGAATTAATCTAATTCTACAATAGAAAAATCAAAAGTTCAAAATATATGTATGTCACGCTTTTTAATAAACGGCATTTAAGTACACGTAGAGAACTAATTTCTTATGCTTATATCTTTTCCTTATTTCAAAATTATATCATTCTTTTTTGTCGCCCGTAAAGCACACCTGTAAATTTGTGTAATTTTACTTTCTATATTATAAGAGAACGCGCGCGCGCATTATATGCCAGAATATACGGTAATTAGAATCTGCATAGATCTGGAAAACATTAAAAATTTATAAATTTTGTTTCATGATTTTTAGTGGGTGAATAAATGATACAGAGAAATGCAAGTTTTTTGGCATTCTAAGGACTAAAATAGAATGAAAATTACAGGAGATATTTCACATTATTTAAGTTTTCCCTTATTCAAATGTCCCAGGATACTTCTATAGATAATAATGACTAACATTGTGACGGCTCCTATTCACGCCCTTATACTAATCCTCTTGGGGAAAATACGTCTTTAACTGTTGTTTGAGATTAAAACCACCTTCCGTTGATAGAACTTGATTTTATGCTATTTAAACCTTTGCAAAGGAAGTATTAGAGTTAGTTGTTAGGCTGCTATTTAAGTGAAATTAGTTGATGTTATTGAAAAGAAGCTTTCGACCGGAATATCCAGTTGATCAAGGAAAGACCTGACGAGTGCTGTCACGTTGAATCCCCGCAATGAAGTGCATAATTATTTGTCTTAGGAATTTAAGGTAGTCATTTAATTGTGACTGCTCCCTCGGTTTATAACAATTCTTGATACTAAATTGATCAAATAAACTAAATTATTTTTGTAATAATGGCTGTTCATTCGTTATTCAAAACTTCATTAGCCACCGCGGTGTTACGCCAACATGACTTTAATTTTTTTTTTTTTTCAATTTGGAAAAAAAATTCTATTAAATATAAACTTTTAAAAAAGTATAAGAAAGATGGTAGTTATACGATAAAAATGTATTTAGCATACAAGGGATAAGCAAAAGATAACAAAAGACAAGACAAGATAAAAAATATTTAGATTTTGTCATTTTTTTATTAGTTGAATGACTTTTTGTTCAATAACTATTCATACATCATGTAACAAAAAAAGAAAAGGCTTCGTTTTTGGTATCAAGTTAAAATAAGCATCGCGCAGAGGAAAAAACTTCATATTCCATGAAATGATAGAGAAAAATAAAAGTGATTTGAATCACACATAAATTAAAAGGTTATGTGTAAATATTTCTACTTATCCTGGTATAGTATATTAATTTTATATGTATTGCTTGCAATTTCGATCTGTTATATTTTGAATCGATCGATACGGATACTAAATCAAATATTCCAATGATGTTTATATATATTGCTTGCAATTACGATCTGTTATATTTTTAATCGATCAATACGGGAACTAAATCAAATATTCCAATGGTGTGGTAATCTTAATGCAATGTATTGAGAGAAGATAATATTGTCAAACTAAAATATAAATACACGGAATGGCAACACTTAAGCTCAAATAAATTCAAAGTTCATTCAATTAAAGAGCTTGCAACAAAAATTTGGGTATTGAAATTTATTTGAATTTATAGAAACCCCTAGCATACAATTTGAGAGAAATGATGCACAGCGTCAACCCAAGATATTATTTTATTTTTGTAATATTTCTATAAGTATGTTAATGTATATTATTTAATCAAAAGTATTCATTGCAAAGAAATGTAAGTTATTGTTGGAATTGTGGAATTTATAAACTATATATGAAATCAAATTTTCATTTTCCAAGATTTTTCAGATGACTTAGGAATTATTTTTAAATGCCACACACACACATTTATTTTTATATTCTCGAAAATATATATTCTCTAACTTTGTTTATCATAATAATTGTGTTTTTACAATTCCATAATTTAAAAATACGTTCCTATCTATATGTTTTAATACATTGCTATTTTATTGTTTAAATTCGTTTTAAAAAGGCTTTAATGGAAGTTATTTTTGTGACTATTCATTAAGAAAAATATTTAAATCAGCTTTAAAAAATTAATTTCGAGAAAAAATTATCGAATGTATTCGCAAGTTATTGGCTTTTCTAGAGGTATGGCAATTTCTTTTCGCACACTGTCAAATGTTATTCAGAACGATTAAGTAACATTTCCAGTCATGTTTTTGGTATGTCGAATTAGAAAAACAAAGCAAAAAAAAAATATATGGAGAATTAAGTTGCAAAGGGCTCAAAGGGCGATCGTTACCGAACAGATTTAACAACAACAACAAAAAAAGAAGCCAAGAATGGCATGTTGGTAAGCAAAATCCGCCCAAGCGATAAATTGCCCGCAGCTAATCGGATGCGTCACAGATGCAGGTGTGTTCTAAAAGTATGCGTTCGTAAAACCTTGAACTTGCCTAATGAGGAACAGACCAAATGAGTTAAAAGTTTCAGAACATCAGTTCAAATGTTCCCAAACATAAAAAAAGGTATAAAATAAAATAGTTCGATGTCATTCCAATTTGTATTATTAATTTACTTTAAAAGTGTTGAACTGTGTTTGAAAACTTACTTTTACGAATAATACATATGATAGGTAATTAAAGTTTGTACAAGCTATAAGTGAACTAAAAAAGCGATTATTTTAAAGAAAGAGAGAATTCAGTCAGAAGATTTTTAAAAGTTTTCTTTTTCTTCAGAAACGAATTTATTTTTAGAGGTAGTTATTTTTTTCTAAGCAAATTTTTAAAAAATTGAGAATATTTCAAGCTATGTTTACAGTAAAAAAATCAACGACATATACACTATCTAGCCAAAAGTATCCGGACACCCAGTGGTATGGACTTAGAGCGTCCTGAGGCACATATTAATATAATATTGGCCCCCCTTTTGCATGGAAGACAGCCTGCAAAAGTTTGGGAAGACTTTCCACCAATTTTTGAAAGGTGACCATAGGAATTGCCTTCCAGGCGTCCATCACAGCTGAAGTGAGTGCTTGCAGTGAGGATGGTCGATTTGGCTGGCTACGTAATCTGCGCTCTAATTAGTTCCAAAGGTGTTCTATGGGATTTAGGTCGAGGCTCTGAGAAGGTCAGTCCAGTTTTTGAACACCCATTTCGTCAAACCACGTCTGTGCAAGCCTCGATGTGTGAATAGAGCAGTTATCCTGCTGGAAGAGAAATGGGCCTTCCCCGATATATTGCCATATAGTTGGGAGTGCAGCATTGTCCAGAATGTTCACATACATCTCAGAGTTCATGTTTCCAATCACAGGAACTAACAGATCCAGGCCAAACCACGAGAAACACCCCCGCGACATTATTCTATCACCACCAAACTTAACAATCGGCATAATGAAACGTTAAAAAAGTCGCATTAAAGAAACGTTCGCCGGGCATCCGCCAAACTCAGACGCGTACATCCGACTGCCAGACTATAAAACGAGATTCATCACTCCAAAGAACAGTTTTCCACATGTCCACAGTTCAATGACGGTGAGCTCTACAACATTACAATCGATCCTTCGCATTCTGTGGAGTGATGTTTGGCTTGTGAGCGGCTGCATGACTATGGAATCCCAAGTTTTTTATTTCTCGACGGACAGTCCTGCTGCTAACACTAATTCCTGATGAACTTTGGAACTCCTGAGAAATTTCCACCAACGAGGACTTGCGATTTTGTTTCACTACCCTTTTCAGAGTTCTGCGGCTGCGTTCACCAAGTATTTTCAGCCTAAAGGTTCGTTTTTCTGCCGTTTCACTGCCTCGACATTTCCACTTCACAATTACATCACTCACAGTAGATTTAGGTTTCTGTAGAAAGTCCGCAATCTCACGAACTGATTTCCCACAAAGGTGGCATCCCACTCTACTACCACGATCAAACTCACTAAGCTCCTTTGCTTTAGTCATTGCCTCACAAACGCATAAATACAATCTGACAAACGACTACCAACACTTTTATAGCTTTCAATTACGTATCGAATTGCGTCACTCGCCAGAACCACTTTTTTAAGATGTGTCCGGATACTTTTGGCTAGATAGTGTATAGAGATATACAGAGTGGTCCCAAATTCATGATACAAACTTTACAGGTAGATAAAGGACATTGTAACAACCATTTTATCGGAAAGGAATGTATAGGCGCAAGTGACGCGGTGAGGTGCAAACAGCGAAAATGTAAGAAAAGAGAAATGGAGTTATCGGTTGATTGCGTAACCGGTAGGGGCCAGAAGATAGGGGTAAGATCATGTTGAACGGTAGGAAGTGATGCATTTCAGTAAGTGAAAGCGCCATTCGCAATTGTGCTGACTTCTACTATGGAAGACTTTACGTATGCCGAAAATGCAGCCGAGAAAATAGTAGCGGTAGAACTGAGGTACGAATGTATCACGCGCAGCTTCCTGATCGACGAATGCCGGATCACAAAATTTTTCAGGGTTTATATGGTCAATTTCATGAAACATGTTCGTTCCACTTCACCAGACATGATGCTGGTTAACAAATCAAGCTGGTACGCAGTCCAAGCCTGGAAGAAAGCATCTTGAACGTTGCGGCTAATAGACCCGAATCAAGTACAAGAGCTGTTACTCATCACGTAAGTGTGAGTCATGAGACCGTTTGTAGAGTGTTAAACGAAAATAGCTTACACCTTTTCCATTTTCAGCGAGTACAAGCTTTGAATTTGGCAGACTATCTTCTCCGTCTGCTAGTGGGTGGTACAGTAATGAGCACTTCAGCTGGACTTCATATCTCATGTGCTGAACAATTATGAAAAGTTATTGTTAACATTATACTTGTCAACGACGCTTTCAATAAACACTTTGTCATTCCTTTCGTCTCTTATTTTTTGTGTTTGAGCCTCGTCGTGTCACTTGCGCCCATACATTCCCGTACAATAAATGATTGTTACAATGTCCTGTACCTATCCTTAAAGTTTGTACCATGAATTCGGGACCACCCTGTATATATGTACAGGGTTTTTCATAATTCCTTGGTTTCGAAGTGCAATAGTGAAAAAAATTCAGACGAATACAGCAATAAACAACGTTTGAAAGAATACAGAAAAAGACTTAAAACTTGATTTGCATACTTTACAGATGCTCTTTGTGGGAAACCTTGGTTATACGGCATCCATCAATGCTCAAGTCCAATTCCTCACTATATTCAACATGGTGCTAGCAACATTATTCACAGCACATGTTACCCGTGCAATTGTGCTACATCACTCGGCAAAGGGGTACAAAAACTTTATAATATGTATGTAAAAGACCAAGTTTTTGTATAACATCGATATTACAGAAAGGATAACACGTGCTGTCAATAACGATGATACACTGCTAAAAAAAAAATTAGAAAAGCACATTGTGATGACTTGAATCAGCTTATCAAAACAATTTATTACAGTGAAAATTAACTTGAATATTTTTACAATCGTTCCGAAATTGGGATCAATCACAGTTAGTCTCTTTTACAGTAAAGTTCAGTTCATCTCAAACATCCACCTTAACTTGAGAATCACGTGAAGTCGATACCTTTTTATCGATAATAGGGGCCACAGTCTTTCGGCTTCGCAGTTCGACTTTAATTGGGGGTGCAAACGCAGTTGGTTTCTCGCTGTTTATCGCTAGAGAGGTCTCTGAATGGTTCTTTCTCGCAAATTCCCCCGCCTTTTAAAGTCCAGCTCCCCTCATCTTCCTCCTTTTGGCTTTTCTTACATCTCTTGTCCGTTGGCTCCTCAAAGCTTGGGATCCTTCGGGTGCATAATGTGGGCTGTCCTCTTCCAGACACGCCGTCATCCGGGATGCGTGAGAAACGGAAATTCCACACAGGCCGGGGAATATGTCCACTCTCGGATTCTAAGGAATAGTCGTGGGAACATGAGGTCAGAATTCTTGACCACCCCTTTCGGCCACTTTTTCCCAGCAATTAGGGAAAGGAAAGCGGGCACATCACAACATGGATTTAACGAAACTATGCAAATATTTCTTCTGATAACTAACGTTAAACATAACATCCATAGTCTAAAAAGTAGCATAAAACAGAAAAAGGAAACTTTGTATGCAAATCAGCGAACATGAGGTTAAAAACCAGGAAAAGGAAATATGTGCAGAAATCGTGATTTCGTAGAAGCTGTTCCTTTTCATTGTCTCTGATGTGAAATGCAACCTTTCGGGTGTTTTTATGAGAAAAGGAAACTATTCAATTTCACGAGAACGTGATATTACCGGTATCCATGGCTTGGTGTATTATCAGGAGTGTGGAATCAGAGCAAACACAAAGAACTGTAGTGAATGTTGTTGGAGTGACAAGAAGGGTCATTGTAAAACTGTGGAATCGATTCTAAGAAGCAGGGCATATCCGACGTCAGCCTGAACAAGGTCGTCCATGGGTTACCACAACAAAGAATCCCCGATATATCTTGTAGACAATTCTTTGAAACAGAACAAACGCAGATTCCATGAAAGCTTCTTTTTGCAACGGGTCTTAAGCAAAACAATCCGAAACTAGCTTCGTGCGGGTGGTTTGTATGCATGTAGGCAAATGGTGTGTATTCTTTGACAGTAAAACAAAGAACGAAGAAATTGGGTTGATGAGCATTGAGATTGATACAAAGTGATTGAAGTCAAATGCCGTTCACGGACGAGTTTAGATTCTGTATAGAGTGTGACACCAGAAGTATTTTGGTATGGCGAGAAAAAGGCACGTGAAATAATTCAATATTCGTTCAGGAAAGATCACATTACAGACTAGATAGTTTTACGGTTTGGGCCGGTATCAGCATTGGCGGACGTATTGACCTGCATATTATACGTAAGAGCAATTTGAACGCTCAAAGGAATGCGAACGAGACCCTAAGACCCCATGTTGTGCCTTACACTGCAGTCATTGGTGATTCATTTCTTTTAATGCAGGAAAATGCCAAAAATCATGCAACTCGTCTTGTGGCGAAAACAATACACCTTATAGAGTGGTCAGCTTGTTCTCCTGACCTAAATATTATCCAGCATGCTTGAGACTCATTCGAAAGACGCATTCAGCAAGATTACTGCCTACGCTTTCTGTCCGGCACGTGGAAATTGCACTCCTTGAAGAGTGGAACAGTATTCCTTAAAATCTCACCGATATAACCTCATCGTATTCATGTTAAATAGGTATGCGGCAGTCTTAGCAGTTCGAGGGAACCACAGGCGATATTAAGCATCCTGTATCAATTCTAAGCAATCAGTTTCTTTTTTCGTCATTTACATATAACCAAATTGTTAGCTTGAAGCATCACGTTTCATGTTCTTTATACCATTCCAAAGAATTAAATTTCCCATTTACATTAAAATCCGGCGTATAACGCACACTTTTAGCACAAAAAATGGGATCGAAATTTACGAGTGCGCGTTATACGCTGGGTATAAAAATTATAGCTTTAAAAAACAAAAAGAGATGAGCATAAAGAAAAATAGACTTCACTATATATCGAAATACTCTTTATCTTAAAGAAATAATATTCCTTATGAACTTCAAGAGTTGTAATTCTAGAAGCATACTATTTTTTCGAAAGACTGGGATAATCCCTCGAATAAATGATTTTAAAACATAAGAGTACAACGCACATTCGGGTTTCTTCGTAAAAAGGAAGCTGCGTGTTATACGGCGAAAATACCTAAATATTAAAAAATGAAACTGAAAAGTATAGATGTGCGTATTACGCCTGATTTTACGGTAATTGTTTTTTTATTCTTTTTTGCTGCAATGAGTTTTGTTACTCCTGTACTCTCCATTTTATGCCCTTACATGGCTATTGTACAACGGTTTCTTCACTTTTTTGCTTTTTCTCCTAATTTTTTTTAGCAATGTAGTATGATGTTGAGTATTGTTGGACAGGAACTTTACTTTCGTATTTATGTATGCCATGTAACTAAGGTTTCACGCGTATAGAACACCTGTTAAGTGCATGAATAAAACTTAAAATGTTCTGTATTCTTTCAAATGTTCTTTTTTACTGTATTCGTCTTAGTTTTTTTTACTATAGCGCTTCGAAACACAGACGGAATACAGTAGAACGTCGTTTATCCAAATGTTTATTATCCGGAGCCTCAAATATCTGAACCGAAGTCCGGAAACGTTTTAGAACAGTGCAACACTAAATAGTTGTTTCGCGTGAGGCCAAAAGTGATGGGAAAATCTAGGATGAGGGATATTTGGGGAATTTCAGTTGTGTGATTTGGTAAGCATCTGCGCGGAATATCAGGTCAGTTTGCTTCCAAGTAAAGGGGTGTATACTTGCTCTTTGTTGAGTTTTGTTGATGTAGAAACCAGGATGGCATGCGATGCAGAAGACTGGATTTCAAATGCTAAATGATGACGAGATTGACTTTCGTGCAAGAAAAATCCGACCCTGTCAACAATGAAACGGATGAAGACGAGGACAACAACAACAACGAAAGTAGCAAGGGTTCAACAAATGCTGACGCGTTTTTCTGCGTTTAAGACAGCTATGGAGTGGTACGAACAACAATCAGAGTGCTGTCCTACTCAACTACTGCTGCTCAAGAGAATCAGAGACATCACAGCGAAAAAACGAAGGTATACAATGGTACAGCGAAAAAAGTGATTATTATCCACAATAAAGGTTGTGCAATATTTTGCACATATTTTGCTTTTTCTTCAAGCACGTTTCCCGCATGTGATGATTTTCAATATTCGTATGGTGTCTGGATTCATATACTGCATGGATCGCATTCGGTTTTCGGTTATCCGAACAATCGCGTATTCGAATGGTGTCCGGTCCCAATTGATTCGGATAAACGACGTTCTACTGTAATGAATAACCTTGTGTGTATACTATACTATTTGAATTAATTGGGACAAATGGAAAAAGTGAGGATTTTTTTTCTAAAACCTTAGTTTTTTATCATTACATACCTTTAAATAGACTGAAAAATCTGTATATTACTACGAAGTATGTCTTCCTTTAGCAGAAATGACCTTTTCAACCCATCATTGACTCCACTAGAGTAGCACACGTGTTCTCAATTTCATCATCTTGGAAACATGCCTAATGACTTGATGGTCAATGGCCAGGCATTTGATAAATAAATCATCTTGGAAACTCAAGTACAGCCCTTTTTATCGTTTGCTCTGTTGTCGGGCGATTCATCTTGGTGAAGCGATTCCTGAGAATATGCCACCAATTTTGAATAGGATTTATGTCTGGGCAATTTTCAAGCCAAAATCGAGCACTTTCATTTTATTTTCCGCGTAAAAGTATGGACCAATTTCGAATAGTGACAAGGGGCCAAGTCATATTGAAATGTTCCATCAAATGTTTTCACGAATATATGGAACAATCCTACTACGTAATATTTCTATATATTTGACAGAATTTATCATGTATTTTTAAGGGAGGAACTAAGCTTCCAGGGCCATTTATTGTGAAAAAAATCCTCAAACATCTGTTTAAAAGGGTGTTTTGTAATCTGTTGGGTATGATCTGGTAGCAAAATTTCAACTTCACTTCGTCTAACTACACTTGATTTGTATCCCTACAAAAGTAAACGTTCCCTCACACAAAATCATCTTCTTCCAGTCGTTAAAAGTCCATGATCGGTATTTTTTGGCCCATGCTAAGCGTTTTTTCATCATTTTCTGAGCTAGAAATATTTTTTTCCCTCAGTCTTGTTGCTTTAAGGTCACCTTCCAGAAGCCTTTTTCGTGCAGTTGAGGTACTCACTTTAACCCCATTATCCAATAAATCCCTTCAAAGGCCTATGCTCGCCTTTCTTGGATTTATTTGCTACTTCTTAATAAAATTTTATCAATTCTTGGAGTAGTTTTCCACTTGCTCCCATATTTTTCTTTTCTTTTTAAAGACGATGCTCCAGAATTTTGAAATGTTCGTAAAATACTTGATTCGATCACACCAACTGCCATAGTTATATCTCTCACAATCATAAAAGTGAGAGGGATTTATTTTAGAACGGTTCATCGCAGTTTTCTCCATCTTTGAACAAGTAAAAGTAACACATCTTCTACAGAATGCAAGATTGAAATTACCAGCTGCCCCACTGAAAAGCTCACAACTGAACTCCTGATACATTAAAATGAATAAATTATAGTCAAAGTCGATCTTAGTTTTATTTTCATATTGAACTTTAAAATGGCAATTTCAAGAATACCTTTATTGTGACTATAGTGTTTTGTTTATTTGGATGAAAATAAATGAAGTATATATATCAGATTCTTTGTATTTAATCCAATATAAATATATTTTTATACTTTTTCTCATTAAAGAAAGGTAGAGAAAAATTATATTCTTACCGTAAAATCTGGCATATCATGCATACCATCGTATAACACGCACTTATACTTTCAAGTAGCAATTTTTAATTTCTATGTTTATTTGCTGTATAATGTGCACCCCCTTTTTCATGAAGAAACCTGAGATGTATGTGAGGGATGCTCTTAAAGTTTGAAATCATTTATTCTAAGCTTTAGTAAAAAATAGTATACATCTAGAAGTGCAACCTTTCAAGTTCATAAGGAACGCCATTTCTTTTAAATGAACATCATTTCAATCTATGTAGAAATCTAATTTTTTTCCTATGCTCACGTTTTTTAAAGCTTTCATTTTTATACCTGGCATGTAACATGCACACGTTAAATTCAATCTTATTTTTTGTGTTAAAAGTGTACATCATACGCCAAATTTTACAATGCATATTACCACAACAATGACAATGTTCAAGATAACTTGTTAAGTTGGTGACCCTGATTTTGCATGAGTCGTATGCGCCAGATTGACAACCATGAGTTTATTACATATAATTTCGACAATATGGTTGCAAAAAATATGTAAGTACCAAAAATTAATACGGCTTGGGTACAAAAACTCCTATTTGCAGGTATGCTGTACACAAGTGGGAAAAACATAAGAAATCTTGGTACTTATGTATTATCGCAACCAACTGGCGACATATATGAAATGAAACACCTGTTTGCCAATTCAGCACATACAACTCACAGGAAATTGGAGGATACTTGAATATTATCGCCAATTCTAAATAACTCGCTGAGTTGGCCACCCTGATTTCCTATGTGTGGTACATGCTGAATTGGCAACCAAGGTCTTAATTACATATAATGTCACCAATAGGTTGCAATAAGACACAAGTACCAATAAGGGTTGCCAACTAGGCAAGTTTATTATTAGATTTGGCATTTGTTGTGATAATACCTAAGTGCTGAAATCAGTAGTCTGACACACATGAAGACCCAAAAATTTAAAATATAGTTTTAAAAAGCACGCTTTTATCGAACTAAAATCTCAATATAAGAATAAAATGATTAACGAGAGAATTAATGTCATTGTGGTAAAAGCGTGGGGGCCTTTGTACTACATTTTTACACTAACTCTGCATTTTGGAATAGAACTAGTAAGAAATATTATAACAATATTGAGCACCCCACACTTTTATACGCAGCTATTATTTTTCCGGTTTCAATTTCTTTATTTCTTTCTGCTTCTTTTTTCTTGGCATTTCTAAAATATTCTTGTGTTCTATTTCTTTAAATCCTGGCACTTCATATTTTTTCTAATTTGTTTTCTATAAAAAATTA
>BMAO01008152.1:0-17601 GCA_019973975.1 Trichonephila clavata
AACATTCAGATATAGCACAATTTCTGCATAAAATTTAAAGGAAATTTAAATCACTAAATTAAAAATTTTTCTAAATTTATATTTTAAAATTTCATTTCGTTTATTTTATGGATTTTTATGTTTACAAAAACTCCGTGAAATTTTATAGCTATATATGCAGTAGATTTTATGCAAGTGTACCTAAAGGTAAGAACATGCCTGAAAATAAAAAAAAATAGTTATGATTAATTATTGCTCTTGCAGATTTATTTGTAATTTAAAATGTAATTTTTTTACATTAACTAGTACATAAATATACAGATAATTCAACCGAAATTTTTTATTTCCGTTGCTTTAAATTTAAGTAAGTGAGAACCATTTAAATTTGGTGCAAAAAAAGTTCACTTTTCCTTCTCGCAGAAGTCCCATTTACCTTAAGATATTTAATAACTTTGTTATTCAGGGGCTTCAACTATTAGGAGAGCAACATAAACTAATTAATTATGAAACAACATTGGTGCCGTCGTTTGAGTTCGGAAGAGCCAGAGATGTAAATAATACTTATTGTTTATATTTACAATTAATATGCACAGTTAAATTTTACAATTTCAATTAATATTGCGGATAAACCTTTGAAGGTGCTGCGGGTAGGTGCGAACAAAGACCTTGCGTCCGTCCGTGAGCCTACTTTTCCCAGAATGTTCTGGTGCAGGGTCTGGAAAGTTCAGTTGGGTTAGCAAAGCGGGAAAGTACCACGCTTGGTCACAGTTAATGAGGAGTGTAGGAAACACAAACATCAATTTTTATTTCTTCAATTTGTACATGGTTGAAAATTGTTAATGTTAAAATACTTTTAAAGGCACAACATTTGCTTGATCCTTATCTGCACCCGATTACTTTACCTCCAGACAACAAAACATGTCAATTCTTGTGTAAAATTTTGTCATGGTTAGATTCGTGGAAGGAAAAAGATTGCACTACTGGCACCCTTACTAAAGAAACACATCTTCCTTTTACTCATACCACATACGCTTTACTTGAAATGTCAAAATATTGCATTAATGAATTGAAATTTCAGTATTTTCTTCCTGGAAAAATTCAAACAGATGTGTTAGAAAGTCCTTTTGGGAAATATAGGACACTTTCAGGTTGTAATGTCTGTCGGTTCCTGCTTCCTCTGAAACCCCTTGTTTACCCTCAGACCCGGCTAGGTGTATGGGAGAAACTGAATAATCAGCAGACATGATTCACTCTAATTATTTTATTGTCACCAAAATATCAAGCAAACACAATAGCAATCTAACTAAGATAATAGATCAGATAGTAGAGCGCGGAGGTGAGACTCAATAGCCTGGGGATAATAATACGGACCTTCAACTGATTCCACGATAGCTTAAACACGCTCAATATAAACTACGTGTACACTAATAAGCTAATTTCTATTTAAATAAGGATCACGATACCTGGACTTTTATGAAGTCAAGTCCTACACTTGAACCTTGAAGTCAATCCATATCTGGATTTAATCACCGTTGATTGATCCACTCTCAGTAATCTTCTATGGATAAACTCCAAATGCGCTTAATCATTCCACGATCCTTCACTCTCCAACTAACCAATTAACTTGCCAACTAACTCGTCAACTAACTCCTCAAACTCGCGAATACAGAATTTATATAATATACTTAATTTGCATAATCACGCTTTCCTTACTCGGTGAAAGTTGGTCGATACTAGTGCTTCCCCAGAAAAATCCCCAAGGGGTTAGTAGAGCCACGTAGAGATCCGTCACAAGGTTCTGAATACTTAATATCAATTCGACAGCTTTATGAAGTAGAAGCTAAACTAAGATTGCAAATTTTTTTACCTCTAACTGGTTTCAAATGGCCAACTTAACTTAAAAGACATTAATTTGGAAGATTCGTGTAGTGAAAATCCTTTAGAGCCATCAGTATCGCATAGTTCTAATATTATACTACCTGAAAAAGATTTTCGTGATGCTCAGCCATATCTATCTGTCTTAACATATTTAGCTGGTGTTTGTGCTAGAGCAGCACTTAAAAAATTAAAATGTGACTCTTGATCCAAATCACTTGTTCTTAATAAAACTTTTGAACTAAATTCTATCTATGATTTAATACGTAACTTAGACAGAGGAAGTTTATTGTGCCCTTCCCCAGATGTTGTTACTGCGGTACTCTGTAACTATATAATTGTTCAGAAACTTCTTTCTAATGATTATGAAAATATTTTCCTTAAACAAAATAATAAACGTCAAATTGCCTCAGAAATATCGATTAGCTTGATAAATTCAAATGAATTTTTTTATATGATGAACCTTGTAACAATGATCATGCTTTTGAGCTAGTTTTAAAGCATATTATCCACACTTCTACAAATGCATTATTACATAACTACTGTAGGGAAAAAAGTGATATTAAAAAAATTGAAACAAAGAAAAGAAAAATACATACTTTATTAGCTAAATAAATTACATTATTTTTATGTATGCATTATTTCTCTCTCTCTCAATATTTATTTAGGTATATATCTATGCTTTTATTTTTGTATGATTTATTTTAAAAATATTTTTAACTTATTTTACGATAACTTGTTGTATTGTTATTTGTGGGAAGTTTATTTTTTGGTAATTTTTAATGCTGTTATTGCAGAGAGTGAATTTTTGTTTATTACTGTGCCTTATATACCAACAAAGTCTTACAATATATTTAATTCACATTTGTAACAATGCATAATTGAATAACTACTTTTGGGTGAAAAAGTACCAAAAATTTAAGGAAAGAAAAGTAACTGACAAGCAGCTAAATAAATTGTGTAATCTATTTTTATGTATGTATTTATTTTCCAGTATGTATCTATAATTATACTGATATAGATTTCTTTCAAAAATATATTTGAAATTTATTTTATAATTCTTTATGATGTGGCTGTATTTGATACCAATAGAGTTACTGTTTTTTATTTGTTTGTCTTTTTTTTTCTGTTTTAAAAACTATTTCTAATTTTATTTCGCTTTTTGTAACTATTCTGAATAAAATGTTGAAAATAAATTTTAAAGCTGAGAAATAAGCACAGTTATGTAAAAAGATATATAAATACAAAAGGTTCTTATAATTTGCTACGATGTATTTAATGTGTTTTAAGTTCATCGTAATGCGTGTTCGTAGTAAATACATCGATAATCACATACTTGCAATTATTATTTAAATAGGTAAACTAATATTTACTCTTATGTTTTATGTACATGAAATAAAATTTAATGATCAATTAATTTTTTTAAAAATTCCCTGTATGTATGTTGGGTTTAATAGCAAAAAGTATTTAAAAAATGCATCTGAAAAATTCCGTAGGCGATGGACGATGTCTTCCTACTAGTAGTGGACGTCACAAATCAGTACAAAGGGCTTGTGCATATCTAGGAGGTGCTGGGTGTGCGCGCGCATCGGTGTCGTCACATCCGTGACGGTGTGCGCACGCATCCAAAAAATTAACTCTCATCCTTTTTCCCTAACGCAAGGCAAGTGGCGTGTAAATTACGGAGTTCCAATCCCCGAAGGGGATGTACCTCCACATCAGAGTTAAATAAAAATAAATTACTGAGATTAGTGTTGCATAAAGTGAAAAAGAGAAAAAATTTAAATGCGTGCGTGGAATAATTAATGGGCATTGGCATTACGCCTGCTAGAAAAGTAGCGTGCGGTCGGAGTCCTCGCGCCGTGATGCGATTGGCCCAGTCGGCAGTTTTCCCTGGGTGGGCAGAACCTCCCAGTGATTTTAGAGGCAGAACCTCTCATTTCCCTAACGCCCCAAAAGAAGTATAACTTCAAAAATCTAATCCAACGAGACAGTGTGACTCTGTGCTCCCGTAAAGCGGTAAGCCAGTAAGAAAAGAGACCAGAGATACCAATGTACAGAATGTCAGGTATCAATTTGTGTTGTCCCTTGTTTCAAAAACTATCATACAAAATATTCAACTTTTTCCATTTGCCCGAGATAACTCGGATAGTACACTAATATTAAAACTAAATGCTTTTACACCTGTAAAAAATTAAAAATTCTACTTAAAACTTGTATATATTATATTGTTTCGCTTTGCATCTATACAAATAAATAAAATTGAAGTGTCTGTTTGTAATTTCAAATTAGCAGCTTTTTACTTAATGCACTAAAAGTATATACGGTACTCATAACAAAAAACCAATTTTTAAAATTTTTGTCTGTCTGTCTGTCTGTTTGTTCCGGCTAATCTCGGAAACGGCTGGTGCGATTTTAAAAATTATTTCACTAATGGAAAGCTACATTAACGGGGAGTAACATAGGCTATATTTTATTCCCGTATTCTTACGGGAACGGAAACTATACGGGTGAACGTAAAACTGAATGCCAAGATGAACGCCAAGCTGAGCTAATGAAGTCGTTGTTTTGGTTACTGGCGACCGATGCTCTTCATGAGACATAATAGTGTTACGCGCACATGATAATACGCTGACACGTGCCATAATTTTTTTTTTATGATAGTTATCTCACTGTTCAGTTAAGTAGAGCATCGGCTGTTTCGGATGCACTTTTAAAAATAATAAATCAAGGCTTCATAAGTAAAAAGCAATGCAAGAAACAAAAAATTGATAAGTTTTACGGTTAGTTTTAATCCTTTCTTTTTTTTTATTTACATTTTTAGTCACATTTAAACAATAGTTATTATAATCCCAATCTATATCTATACAAATAAATAAAATTGAAGTGTCTGTTTGTAATTTCAAATTAGCAGCTTTTTACTTAATGCACTAAAAGTATATACGGTACTCATAACAAAAAACCAATTTTTAAAATTTTTGTCTGTCAGAATATAAACAGATATATTTATAAAACATCATGAAATACCCAGCGAAGCGGGAGGGTAACGGCTAGTTTAATAATAAAGTTTTTAAAAATATGATGATTTTTTGCAATTTTTTCAAAAAACTTTGTTTGGGAAGCGGTTAAATGACATATTTGCCAATCTGAAAATATTAATTCAGGGCCATATGAACAAATTTTTATTATTACGGCATTTAAAAATTTCTAATGCCCTTCGTTCTTTTCGAATTTTTTTTTTGTCAACTATAATATTCAATTGAGAAGTTTAAATTCATTAGGCATACCTTCCGCGAATTATGGAATAATTTTGTGTCCCATGGGTTTTGTAAAAACTTATTCCATTTGACTTGGCATTAAATTATAATAAATTACAACAAAAGGCTTCCTCAGATATTCAGCAGTTGCTCTCGCCGGATAGCAGACTTATACTACAAATAAATCATCTTTTGAATTATGCAATCATAGACAGGAAATGAAATCAAACTTTTCTCCAGAACACAGATCATTTTTACAACAAAACCAAAAAATGTTTTCCTACTGCAAACGAACTGTACACCTGTTAAAGAAAATAAAGAAAAATAAAACTCATTTGTATATTTTGTGATTCCATGACTCATAATTCAAATGAATGCGAATACGCTATTCATCTGTCTTTAGAAGAAAGATAGAATATTTTTTATTGTAAAAAGGTGCTTGTTTCAACTGTTTAAAAGTAGCAAAGCATTTATCTCCTAATTCCCCGATGAATAAAACGTGAAATTTATTCTGGTTTACATCATAATTTTTTTTTTGTTTTAAACAACAGATTAAGATTTAGAAATTAAAGAAGAAGAAATTTCGAAGATTTAGAAAATTTGTCGTGGCCTTTTCGAGAGACCTAAAGAAGCTGTTTCGTCAAATAAATGTACATAAGCATCACCAAAGTTTTCTAGGAATTTTATGGAGATCATCGCCTGAAGATATCGTGTGTTATAGTTTGAAAACGGTAACGTACGGGATTGAACCACCTCCATATTAGGCTACCAGATCTCTTCTACAACTAGCCTGTGAAGGGAAGAACAAATACCCACTTTCCCCTCCAGTTATTCAAAATGGCACCTACGGGGATGACATTTTGTCAGGAGCAGACGACCTCGCTCTCGCTAAAGAGATGCAGCGACAACTAATTGGCTTGATGAAAGGGATGCTTTCATCTTTACAAGTGGAGCGCCAACAGTGAGAAATTGTTGAAAGACGTGCCTACGGAAAACTAAGAGTTTCTCTTCAATGAAAACGATGAATTATATAGTAAAGACATTGGGATTGTCATGGAGGCCCAGAGAAGACACCTTCATATATCTGATGAACAGAATAATGCAAAATAAATTTCTACCAACAGTGGAAGTTCTTTTTCGATAGTCATGGATTTTTCAGGACAATAATACTAAATATTGCCGTGCAAATGCTGTCCAGAAATGATTGGAAGACAATTCTGCGAATTGAATAAGCTGACTAGGACAGTCTCCAGATCTGAATTCTATAAAAAACCTACGGCATAGAGTTGGTTATGATATTTCGAAGAGCAAAAGTTTCAAACAATCTTGTGGTCATATAAGATCTTGTGAAATAGGTGTATTCCATGCAAAAAGAAATAGAACCGTAATTAAAGCAAACGCGGCTTGCCAATAAAATATTGATGTTCAAGCATATAACAATCATATAATTATCAAAATGCTAGATGTATCGTACTTGTAAGGTTCTGCGTTATTCTGCAAGGTATTACATGTTTTTCTTAATTGTGTTATTCTGTACGTACTACACATTCTTGTGTTAAGACAGCTGTACTTCAAAAACTGTTTGCCGCAAAGAAACCCTAATAACATATTTGAAACCGCATAAAAATACATTAAATCAGTTAAAATATTTAAAGTAATACAATAATTTCATAACGAAAAGTTAAGCCAAACACACACATACAAAATGAGTTTGTTCAGGACTTTTTGCCTCTATTGTATTTTGTAAATTTTTTTCTAACAATGCACTTATATTTAAGGTATCCAACTACTTGCAATAACTCTTTAAAAAAATGGAGGAATGGAGATTTTTTTGTGGGTTTTTAAGATTTGCTTAGTACATTTTAAGAAAGATATGCTAAAATTCAGAAGAGAAAAAAGAATTTATTATTACTAAAATGGGGAAAAATTTACAAAAAATAACTTAACCTGCTCATTCTGTACCAGAAGCTTATGAACAAATTTTCAATTCTGATGTGTTGCTATGTTATTCATTTTTCAAATGACCTTTAGGATAAGAGATATTTTAATTTTTACAAAAACTAGAGCACTTTATCTTAGTTATTTATATGAAATTGCAAAAAATAACATAGAATATATGAATATAAGGAACTAAATTTTGTAATAAAACACAGTGATTGATCAATCTGAAGGTTAAAACACTTCTACTATTATACAAAAAATTCCAGTTAATTATTCTCAAAACTTTTTGACCAATCGCTGTCCCCGTTTGATCATCTTCGAAAAAACCCATTTCCAGTAAAACACATTTTAAAGTACGGTCATACTTAAATTAATGGCATCTGCTTTTACAAAAACACTTGTAGTTTTTGTTCTAGTGTACAGAAAATAATAAACTTTGTATTTTTATAAAGCTAATAAGCTAGCCTATAAAATAAAATCTATAAAAAATTGTGTGTCAATTTTTGGCAAATCTTACAATTTTAAGGTAGTCGGATACCTTAAGATTCTATAAAAGTCATGTTTATTCTCCGGTTCTTTACGGGTCATGAGTTATTGTTTTATAAATGTGATTATTGGTTGCGTCTTTTGGTTTACAAATCTGTGTATTTTATAATTATGATCAAAATAAAGAATTTCCTTTTTACCATTTAATTAAGTAATAATACAATCAATCGGGTAAATTCACTATGATCTTATGTCATTTACGAATTTTGTTTCTTGTTTCTAATTTTTAACAGCAGAATTCCTTACTTTGTAATATTGGATGCACAACAATTACTTAATTTATTGGATTTAGGAAATTCCCACATGTCTTATTTCATTGATCATGATGTTATTTCCTACAATAGTGAAAAACTTAAAACAACAATAAAAGTTGTAATGAGAGAATCCGTGTATTTCGATTGTTTAAAACACACTCTTTGTTAATTTCTGAATCATAAAAGTAGATAAAATTTCTTAAGATTTATTCATTGTAGATTGTAAGGCTCAAAATTCTTATTTTAAATGACCAGACCAAAGTATTTTACTTACCGTGACGTTGCTTTGCACAACAAGAAAGATGATTTATGGGTGATACTTTTCAAGAAGGTGCTAGATATAACACCACTGTGCCAGGAAGTAGAAAGTGAGTTAACAGAATGGGAAAAAAACAGAGTTTTTGGTACTTTTTCGTTTTCGGGGGCCGTAATAATCCAACAAAAAAAATCTTCAGTTTACTCTATAAAAAAACTGACTTTTTTTCTTCGATTTTGGAAGCAATTAACAGTTTTACGCTTGCTCAATAAAATAATAATTGAAGAATTGAGAGTATTACCCTTCTTTGTGTTTGGTGTTTAATTTGACAATAAATAAATAAATAATAATAAAATAAATAAAATAACTGTGATTACACAACGGCCTTCCCAAACTTAAAAGTAGCCAGTTTTCTTGTTTGTTCTTCATGACGTGTTCATTGGAGGATGTATTTTATATCACGAATTTTTGAATTTTATTCGTTTAAACGGACTTACGGTGTGGGATGTATTAATAAAAAGAAAATTATCTGATGGACGTTTCATGTATTAAAATTTGTAGTTTTTGAAACTTTATTCGGTATTGTTTTGTAAAACATTTGCCTCTGATTTTTTGTTCTTTTCATGTTTAGTCGTAATTTCATGATACATTTAATGAGCATAAGGAAGAAAGGAGTAAATCTTTCAGATTTTTTATATATATATATACTAGCTGTTACCCGCGACTTCGTTCACGTAGAAATTTACAAAAAAGTGTTTTGTTCAATTCACAGATCTTACGAAAAACTTAATAATTCTGTATTCCACGTTAAGAAATACATACACGCTATATATATATATAGAGAGAGAGTTTAATGTCATTTTTTTACTTTGTGAATCAATGTTTTGTTTTTATATTTTTGTGTTCTTTCTGCTTTTTGGTGTTTATTGTTTTATTTTTTTTATTTACTTTGTTTTTTGTTAATTTTTGTGTGGTTTTTTTCGTATAAATTTATTGAACATCCTCTCTATATACAGTATTAAATTTATTGAAAAATCTCTTTATATACAATATTTGGTGTACGATTTTCTTGAGCTAAAACAAAAACGCCAGTGGCATTCCTCGCACGTGAACATGCCACGTATAGTTGGCCATGTGAAAAGCAACTCTTAGTTAAATCTATGTCAACTTTGCTTAACGTTTGCCCTTGTGACTTGTTAATTGTCATCGCAAAGCTGACACTTACAGGGAATTGTAGTCTTTTGAATTCAAACGGGAAATTCGATGGTATTATGGGAATTCGTGGTATAAGTACTATGTTACCTTTTCTGCATCCGGATATTATACGACCTTCTATAACGTTTCTTTACAATGACACTACTCGCAACCTAGTACCATTGCAAAGTTTTGGTGGGTTTAAATTACGGAGTAGTATGATGGGAACGCCAATCTTAAGTTCTAGCTTGTGAGGAGGTAGACCAGGCACAATTATACTGTTTAAAAATTCTGTTGGATAACTAACCGTTTCATCCGGATTGTAAACTGTATTGATGGAAAGGTATGTTTGTGATTCACCAGAAAGCTTATTTAACATGCGCTGATTAAGCGCAGTAACCTGGTCGTTTATAGGTGCTAAAATGGATCTTTCACACAACCACGAATCTTCTTTTATATTGAGATTGTGAACATCATCATAAATGCTATGTTTTTTATCAAAATCTGAAATATTTTCATGAATAAAAACCTAACAATGTTTAACATCGATTTCTAATTATTATACTTAAAGTTCAGCTGTTAAAGTTTAAAACAGCTTAAATATAACGAATGAAAAAAACTCACAATTAAGAAATTAAGAACAATTTGAATTAAGAAAAACAGAGAGGTAGAAAAATGAAAGATACCTTGAAAATTATTATTCTTCGATTACAATATAAATATTAAGCAAATAATAACTATTGTTTAAATGTGACTAAAAATATAAATAAAAAAAAGAGAAAGGATTAAAACTTATCAATTTTTTGTTTCTTGCATTGCTTTTTGCTTATGAAGCCTTGATTTATTATTTTTAAAAGTGCATCCGAAACAGCCGATGCTCTACTTAACTGAACAGTGAGATAACTATCATAAAAAAAATTTATGGCACGTGTCAGCGAATTATGATGCGCGCGTATAACACTGTTATGTCTCATGAAGAGCATCGGTCGCCAGTAACCAAACAACGACTTCATTAGCTCAGCTTGGCGTTCATCTTGGCATTCAGTTTCACGTTCACCCGTATAGTTTCGGTTCCCGTAAGAATACGGGAATAAAATATAGCCTATGTTACTCCCCGTTAATGTAGCTTTCCATTAGTGAAAGAATTTTTTAAAATCGCACCAGCCGTTTCCGAGATTAGCCGGAACAAACAGACAGACAGACAGACAAAAATTTTAAAAATTGGTTTTTTGTTATGAGTACCGTATATACTTTTAGTGCATTAAGTAAAAAGCTGCTAATTTGAAATTACAAACAGACACTTCAATTTTATTTATTTGTATAGATATATACGTGAATTCGCCGAATACAAGCAATACATTAGTATCCATCTAATATACAAGAAATTCACATTGCTCGTCTAACATACGAATGATATCTTTTTTTCCCTCTTGTTTAATTATCTCTGGTGTAATACTTCTCATAAGAAGTACAGATATTTCTTTTTAATGCGATAAAGGAGGTAAAGTTTTAAAAATAAAATGAACCTTCCTTAGAACTACATGAATATTCTTAAACTATACCAAAAGAAACTACAATAGCCTTATTTTGATTGCACATTTTTTCTTACAGTTTTGACAGTGATTGAATACATATAAAATTACGTAAAATAATTTCGCTGACTTTGTGATTAAAAGTTACCTAATCATTAAAACCGGTTTTCCCTGAAAAAATTAGTTAGATATTATTATTTAAATTCAAATTGAAAGAAAAAGATATATTGTATGAATAAACAAGCAATGCTTATATTTTGTGAATAAAAAAAATATGAGTGAATGGAATTTGAGGGTCAATAAAGTAAAGAAGACAAAAAATAATTATATTTGTAGATTGTGGTGCAGATTTCATATGTTGTATAACAGCTATAAAAATATTAACTTTTCTTAAGGGGTCTCAGGGGTGTTAAAAATGTTTCGAGAGCACAAAATATGAACAATTTTCGACTAGAAATAATTCTTTGAGGTTAAAATGAAATAATTTGATTCTTTTACACATTTTTTATAAAGGAATAAAGTTTCAAAAAAGTATAAAATGTCTAAAATATAATCATAATTTAAAAAATAATAAGCACATAAATATAAGAAAATTTTTTGTAAGAAACAAATAGTAAGTTTTACGACGCGCATGATATTTTCTGAAATAATAATTCTAATTACTAGCAATAAGTTGATTTATAAAGTCAAATATATCCTTATTAGATGGTAGCGATTAGATATAAAAAGAATAAAAAATAATATTTTTAAAAAATAAAAAAAGTACATTTTTAAAATTTTTTTCAAAAAATTTTTTTTTTAAATTTTTCAAAAAATTACAAATATGTAATACTATAAATAGCTAGGATTTAAAGATTATGATAGAGTTTATAATTCTGCAAAGTTTTATGCATCAAAGTATGATAGTTTTTGAAACGCAATGCGCGTAAGTGAAAAAAACACAAACTGAGAAAAAAGGCTTTAAAGTTTTAAATTGAATTTGAGAAAATAAATTTTAAAACTTACATGCTAAAATGCTCCAGGATCATAGGATATGCCTTCCTGTTGCCCAAACAGCTCAATTTCTGTACTCTTTTTAATTTTTTTAATCTCTGCGAGATTCAAACGATGACGTTGAGCTCCTCTTTCTTGACGTAAAGATTCGACGATTGTCACGTTCAGCCAGGAACACACAAACATTTTTGTTAATTTTTAAGCCAAATTTCTCTAAAATAGTAATAAGTATTTGATTTCCATCATTAAAAATGCTGGTTGCTAGATTTGCAGCAATCTCTGCAATCTGAAGGATAGAATCAATCGTCATCGGACAAAACTTCCAGATTAATGAATTTAAACTTTCATTAGGATTCTGTGTCTTACCTCCTAAGCATTTCTTCAGGAGTGCCAGATGAGATAAGTCTGCAAATACAGGCTTAATTACATCTCGAACAGCTTTCGCAACTGAGGGTTTGTGTTTATAATTTTGTAAATTATTATTAATTGCGGCATTATACTTACACTATGTATTTGGATTTGTAGGACAAAATCAGTGCATCGGTTCATCATCGGTGCTGCAAGAATGACCCCGAACAGCCCAAATGGCTTTCCGCATTTCTTTACACTAGTAGAATTGCATCGAATAGCATTACCATAGTAATGCGCAAGCTTATCAATTAAACTATCAGTTAACCTACCTTTACCGCCTATAGTTTTACCATCAGATAATTTCTTCTTACCATATACTAATTTAAGCTTCCTAAGTCTTGTACCCATTCTCTTTTGCACATGGCCTACACATTCTATTTTCTGAATAAGATGGTCATAGCCGTATGGATTGTTTTCAGAAAGGGCATTGAATGTTTTTGTGTCGCCATCTACTATGTAGTTCGAATATTTCAGGTCGTGAAGCTTTTCTGATCGATTAAAAATCCTCAACATCCCGTCAACCTCCATCTTACCAGCAGAGCCAGAATAATTTTTTCTACATGAAATCTTATGCGCTCTTTGCAATTTATTGTACTTGATACCAAACTTTACCCCTTTATAACTGTCGCTTCATTTGCAAAATGAGGACAACACTTCCCGATCCAAAACCTTACCTGTTTCGCTCCCTATTAGAGTACATACTCCAATCAACGATGAATGTCCTCTCGTCTTCCAGATCCCATCACCACTTACCGTTAAAATGTTATCAGGTAACGAAGAATTTTCGTCGACAGCTGCCCTGTTCATGCTTTCTTCGGCGACTTCCTTCATAACAAGTGAAAGTTTATTATTAATAACATCATATGATTTTTGTTCAACAGGATTAGGAAGACTCATTACAGAACAAAAGGTTTTTAATGACTCTAAACCTTGACCTATGCATCCCATTGCTAAAATAGATCTTCTGTTAATTTCTGGAGCATTATTTTTATTCCCAATGTTTTCACAGCTTGAAAAAGTACAAATGCTCCCACATTTTTTACAATGTATTTCAAAATTCGAACATAAACCACGAGTGGATTTTTCATTAATTGTTAATGGTTTATGACATTTTAAACAGCATGATACTGACAAAATAGAGCTAAAGGTTTAAATAAAAAAAAAAAATACGATATTCTTTGAAGTTTTCACTTACCTTAACAAGATTTGACTTTAATGAAGTCAGAATTCCTGAAAGTTTTTTACTAGAAGCATTTTTCATTTCGGCACACTTACTTGTACTTTTCATTTCTACACACTTCTTCGTATGTTTAATATCTGTAACATGTGAGTCACTTACCTTTAAATATGTATTTCCTCTAAATCTTTTCCTGGGGCACATTGCCCAACGATTTTTTCAAAATAAAACAACAAAAATCTTCGCTTTAGATAAGCGTTTTAAAAAACGTGTACTAAAGTAAACACAAGAGAATCAAAACACAGCAGAATGAATGTGTTGAGTTGCAGGCTTCCTTCTGATCAACTCAAGCGCTTAAAATATTTCATGAGGCTTATTAAAAACAAAAAAATAAATGGTATGCATGAATTTAAAAATAAATGGGCGTGGCATGTGTCCATTTAAAAGTTGTTATGACTAAATTGCTGTTTGCAATTTTTTGAATAACTTTCGAAGTTTTTAGAGTATTGTCACGTGGTTAGTATCAAAATGTTCAGAAAAAAATGAAGAACAAGATATATTTTTTTTCGAAAATTCGAAAAAAAAAATTTTTAACACCCCTTAGACCCCTTAAATAAATATCTGTTTATATAATGCCCTATATTAAACTTTAAGGAAGTACTAAATGCATCCTATATACACACCGATTTAATCCTACTTCAACGGACATGAGAGAGTTTTTTGAATTGGCTGTAATTTCTGTACCAAATCATGTCCGTCCACGCTACATGACTTGTTGAATGCTTCAGTTTCCCCTAACTATAATTTTAATAAAAAACCAGATTTACAAGTTTGGTTTTTAAGTTACTTTTCTACACTCTTTTTTACTTACCGTAAAATCCGGTGTTTAACGCGCACTTTTAATGTAAAAAATAAGATCAAAATTTACGGTTACGCGTTATATGCCGGGTATAAAAATGAGAACTTTAAAAATAAAAAGAAAAGATGAGCATAGAAAAAAAAAATCAAGGCTTCTACATATATCTACCTATTTTTTTCTTTCAAGAAATGATATTCCTTATGAACTTAAAGGGTTGTAGTTCTTGAAGTATACAATTTTTTCTAAAGCTTGGAATAAAACTTCGAATAAATGACTTCAAAACTTAAGAGCATTGCATACGTATATTTGAGGTTTTTCCGTAAAAAAGAGGGTGGCGCGTTATAGGCAAATGTGTATATCTAAAAGCGCGTTACATGCCGGATTTTACGGTAGTCAGATATCAATAGTAAAGTTATGCTATTTTTAATTTTATTTTATTTAATTCTTAATTAGAAAACAAATCTTATTACCGAATTATATGCTGTATATTTTTATTAATTTTCCATGGTTTATAGATCCGCTATATTTAAACTAAATGTTTTTGTTTATTTATTTTATATCGTATTAAAGACCCCCACTAAAAACTGGCTTTTCTCTTTATAAAAACGCGAAAAGCAGGTTTTAAAATTTTAAAGGGTAGTGTTTAGGTTTAAAAAAAAACGCTACCCTATTAAAGTTTGATTGATCAAAATGTAACATATTAAAAAGGATTTCTGTGACTGTCAAAATGATTAAAAAAAAAAATAAATAAACGATACGAGAGACAAGTAATGTTTCTTTTTATCTCTTTATCTTTTTTTTTTTTTGAGATTATAATATTGCAAGATAAAAAGATTTAGATAATGTGTGAATAAAACTATTTTCTCATTATTTTTTTCATTTTCCAAAACTTATTTAATAAGTAGTTTTGTTATACATAAGTTCTGAACAATGTATTTTTCAACTGAAATGTTCAAAAGTATACAAAATTTAAATTTTAAAAACTTGGATAAAATGGGGCTTCACATTTTGTTAAACAACCCAAATTTCAATACATCAAAAAAATGAAAGAAGAATAAATTAGGTGCAAGCAATTAGGCATTCAAAATCGAACTGTTAAAAATTCATATTTGAAATGAAAAATAAAAGTTACTGTGAAATTTTCCAAGGCCTTTATTTTTATTGCAAACTAACTTATTAATTATTTTGCATATAAATTTAACATTTCATATACTGTTGAAACACGTATTATTTGATATATCATATTACGCAACACCTTATTATTACTTTGAGACTATCTAAACATTATTTAAATTATTATTCGGAAAAACTTCTAAATTTCTCAAAAATAATTTCTTTTTGTTTTTTACCCTTTTACATTGAGCCATAAATAGAAAAAAATTGGGAATTTTTTGTTAATTGTTGTAAAATAGTTGTTTCTTTAAAATGGCTAAATATTTTTATACATCTATTTTACATTTTTTTATTGTTTGCGAAAAAGGGCCAATTCTTTAAGATATATTTTTTTAATTTAAGGTGAAGGAGTTTTTCCATTATTGGCCTTTGGTGGAAAAGATATTGGGCATTTTTTCGATGATCAAGGAGAAGTAAGATTAATTGAATTAAATTTTTTAAACATTTGTCAATTTATTGAATTATTTTTATACTGTCCTAGAGTCTTTTAATTAATGAACTTTGCTACTTGCTTGAAAAACAGAAGTGTATTTTCATCGTTTAAATTTTTAAATCGCATTTATTCTTTGTAAGACCATAAGAAAAAAATACTTTGGAGTACAACACATCCAACTTTTATTTATAATAAATACTTACTATGATAGTATAATTGCATGTAAGTTAAGCACTAAACTAAACTCAGGGGCGCATGGCCTACTGGGCCCATCTCAATTTTCCTAACCCGCAGTGTTAGTTCCGAAGAAAGTTTGGTACTCATTTATCGACCCACTGAAGGGATAGAAGGCTTAAAAAAAAGTCGACCTTGTCCATCCCGGGGTTCGAACCTCGGACTCGTGACGTAGAGGCGTGCCACGTTACCACTCAGTCACTGGGCGACCTAAGTTAAGTATGCATACTATAAATAATCAATTTGTTTATTGGATTATTTTACGTTAAGTTAATTGTGCAATTACGGCCTATTAAATTTATGAAAAATTATTCGTATTGTTAAAAGTCCAAACGAATATAAATAGGGAAATCTTTCAATGAAAGCTGTGAAATTTCTTAAAGGAAAATGAAGGAAATAAAAAAAAAGCAATTAAATAATAGATTGGATTAATTTCGCTAAATAAACAAATCTCTTAATGTCTCAACTCTTTGTAATAAGAAATGAAATTATTTGAAAATTAAAATAAAGGAAAGATTTATTTTCTCAAATTCATGTCTATAATTTTTACATTCCGTTTTTCAGATAGCACTATTTGTAAAATTCTTTGCAAAACTGGCTAATAACTTCATTGAATAAAATAGTGGCTATTTACTTCACGGAACTTCAAAAAATCTTTCTGGAAATTTTTAAGAACACCTCAACCAGCGAGACAATTTCCTTTGAAAAGCTATTTGTTCTCAGCTTAAATATTTTCTAATAATATTTGGAATCAAATTTGCAAAAGATTTTGTTTCCAAGTGTTGTTTGTTTTATTAAGGTAACCAGGACATTCTCGCGCGAAAGAGTAAAATGCCCAAATTAAGACTCTTTGCTTATGGGACATATATCTTTAAAAATTTCCAATCGAGCTTAGATTTTTTGTGATCTTAATAAAGATATTTTATTCATTCTATAGAAATACAAAAATACTTGTTTAGTTAAAATTCTTTTCTTCTCTTTAATACAAGTTGGACATAATTTTTGAGATCTCATAATACATATATTTATGTTTAGGTATTCTTTTTTCAAAAAAGTATCTCTTAAACATATAAAATGTTTTTTGCACATATATAAAGCAATACACAAAATACACAGGGAACCAATTTTTTTAGTAAAATATTAAGATAGTTTATGTAAAAAAAATATAAATTTTGTATTTGAAATTTTTTATCCCCCCCCCCTCTTTTTTACACAAAATTATTTTTCTTTAAAAAAAAGTACTGCTTAGGCTAAAAATAATAGGTTCGCTATATGCACAGGTGTCCTGTATAGAAGTATAAAACATTTGGAATCATATATACAATAGTTTTTTTTAAAGTGTACCTATATAAAGCAAAATATTATGCTTTAAAAAAAGTGAAAAAACTTAAAATAGCAATATTTTCACATATCGTACTATTGACTAATATTTTCCTGCCTATTTTTAAATACCTCATATTGATGCTTTAAACATTCTCTGAAATTAC
>BMAO01008153.1:0-54682 GCA_019973975.1 Trichonephila clavata
TCTTCAAGTTACTGGACGAAAGAATAATTATCTTTAAAAACAAAAAGTTACCAATGTGCTGAAGAAAAAGATGTACATTTGGATAAAGGACCTGGCTCTTTCTCAGTTCATATTACAAGTCATTTTAACCAATTTAATTTGAGATTCTAGATGAAAATCTTGTTTTTTTACAACGTAATTTGATCTAATACTAACGCATTCAAACAAAAATCATAATTTTGTTTAAAACAAATATAAAAAGAAAAAAATGTGTGTGCTTATGACCACACGATAGAAGTGAAAACTTCTGATTTATTCTGGGCAAGAATATCTAGTTGTTCGGATCTTTTTTTTACGTCATTTTCTGATGTTCACTTTTTCGTTATTCATCGGGGATTTATTTGTTTATACATTTTCTGTAAAAGACACCTTTTATACATGCCGCATAATCATATGACATGTGTGCCTAGAATTTTCGCTTCCAAAAATTTATCGACTCAGGTTGGGATCAGCTTGGGAACATTAATGCAAAGGATAGAACTTTTAAAACGCGCATTTGTTTCTTCGTGATTTCCTATACTGTGACATGAGAAAACGATACGAAATTTTTGTAAAAGAAACTAGTGATGTAAACTATATACATTTATTTGAGATGTTCAAACTTCTCACAGCTGCAATTCACATATTTGGACTCACGTTTCAATGACACGTTTCACAAGTTGGAGCACAGAGCGCAACACGTTGGCGCAAGTGTCCATAATACGTCCTATGAGGCCCTTCAATGTTTGTGGAGAGGTCGCATATATCTGCTGTTTGAGGTATCCCACAGAAAAAGTCTGTGAAATCAGATCAGACGAACATGGAGACTAATCTTCGATACCGCCATACTCAATTATTTGATTCCTGAATTCATTCCTAAGATCAAACAATGGCAGATTCTTCACAAATTTCGGGTTTTAGGTTCTGGTCTTACGTACTTTTACTGTGAGGATGCCTGAAACAGATGGTATATGTGACCCCTTCACAAAGATTACAGGTCCTATATATATATATAAAGAACGCATTACGAACACTTGTGCCAGCGTGTCGCGCTCTGTGCTCCAACAGGACACACACACACATTCAAACGAGGTTCCTTCCAAATATGAATTGTAGCAGATGGTGAGAAATTTGAACATCTCGAATAAAGATATATTGTTATAACAAGTTTTTCTTTTTTTTCAATTCCTACTATTAGTTCACACTCTCTCTATATTTATCTAGTTCAAATTTTTCAATCGTTAATAAAATACATTTTAAAGCACTCAATTGAGCTGAAATTTTATATACACGATTATTTTGGATGACAATATAATAATTTGATTATAATTAATAACAATTAATTGATAGCTAATTATTTAAAAAATTACAAATACGGTCACGTTGGCATCATTTTTGGCGACTTGTGTAAAAAAAAATGTTTTTTTCTCACATTTTCAAAGCGCTAATCTGAGCTGAAATTTTCTATACCCTATGGTTTTGGGCAACAATACGATAATTTAATTAAAATAATTAAAATTATTGACTGAAATTAATTATTTGAAGAATTACAGATACAGCCACGTTGGCTTCATTTGTAGCGACTTGGGTCAAAACTTTAAAGGTTTTTTTCCCCTCGCGTTTCAAAGCTGAACAGTTGAACTGAAATTTATATACTCGATTGTTTTGGATGACAATACGATACTTTAATGATAATAATAAAAATTAATTACCACTTTATGTTGAGATTGTGTCATATGTATATACATATTTATATGAATTGTAACTATTTAATAAAAAGTAACTAAAATAAATTTTTTATTTGTTTGATCTAAGTAGGAATTGGACTTAATTTTTTTTTTGTATTACTTGTTCTTTTTTTAGATCATTTTCTCATGTCCCATTGTAAGAAACCTCGAATATACAAATGCGTGTTTTAACCGTTCTATTCTTTACATCAATGTCCACAAGGTATCTTTTCGTACTAAATCGATGACACTCTTCAACTTTGTAAGTAACTTTTTCACTCTATAACTCTGCAGTTTTCCACCAGGTAACATCGTAGACGGTTTTTTTGTGCCTTCATTTGAATAGGGGGAAAAGAAAATTCGTTAAACTCCGAAATTCATTAAATAGGGGTTCGATAAATCGGGGTCATTGTTCAAAAGCCTGTGATAATACTTCGAATAAATGACTTCAAAAGATAAGACATGTAATTCTAGGTTTCTTAGTAAACGAAGGGTGCGCGTTTTATGGCGAGTGCATGTAACATCCTGGAATACACGGTAGATATTGATTTGAAAGATGAACAAACAAGTAAACTATTGCTGTATTATCTATTTCGACAGCTGCTCTGTGAAATTTGACACAAAAAAAGCAAAGAAAAACAACCCAATAACAACTTGAATCATATGTAGCAGCAACTATTGTGCATTAAGATAAAGGACCATCATGAGACTTCTGAAATTTACTCAAAGGATAGAATTATGTTATAATATCACTTTCAGAGAACTTTTGGAAGATGCAATTATCTATTTAAAGCTTCCTCTTACAGGGGATTAAATTCTTCGATATTTATTAAATAAGAAAGGTATTTCATTTTAAGGGGATAAAAGCCTTTTAGTAACTCTCGCTCTTATACAAAAATCCATATAACTGTAACTATAACACAATTGTTCCAAGTATATTTTCTTACATCTATTTGAATGTAATTTCACTATTTAAGTTCGACGGGCACACACACACACAAATTTCCCAAGCACATTTTTGTCAAGGATTGCATAAAGATTACATTTAATGACCTTTTATCTGAAGCCAGTAACAAAATTTGGTGATTTATCGCATATTGAGCAGTGTCAAAGTTTTGGCGTCAAAATAAGGAGAGAATAATTCTCAGCTTATTATGTCAAGAAAAAAATAATAACTATTTGAAGTTTGAGCTATGGATATAGAAGTACACATGAACAAAATAAACAACCTTTTATTTTGTGTGAATATTTATACTTTCTTACTTTCTGATAGGTCTGCGAATTATAATATTTTGCCATTGCAGATCTAGTACATTTCCCAGGAGCTGGTATCTTTTTCTAGTGTGTCATTATATAGGTAGACATCAATTGGCACAAGGTAATTTTGCTGCCTTGTTTCTTACCAGAAGGAGGTACCTGAGCATTAACGTTAGGAAACTGTACTAGGAATTTAATTTTGCTGAGAACACCCAAGCCAAGCAGGCACAGTGGAATGTTTAATATCCCGCATAATCATACAAGGACGCTGTCGATTTTTTTTTTTTTTTTTTTTTTGCAATATGAATCTACCGACTTGAGCCGGGGTAGAACCCGCAAACTTGGGTGTACAAGGTCAGCCTGTGAATCACATACTTTTGCATTTTAAAAAAAGTCATCAAATTTCGCCAATATCGTTTTCAAGAAATTCACGTCTTGAACTTAAAGAAAAGGGTTATAAGAGAAATTTGTAAAGGATAAAATATATTGTAATGAAAATCAAATAATAATATTCATTTTTTTAAACAAACTGTAAGGAACTTTTTTGTTCAAGCTTTATTTTTAACATAAACAGTGCAAACGGTACTTAAATTTAAAATTGTTTGAGATTAAGAATATTAAAAATATGGCTTTTAAAGCGCACTACATATTTGTGAATTTATACATTAGGCTACAAAAGCCACATTTTTTATATTTTCCTTTTAAAAGATTTTGAAATCTAATTATTATAATAATAAGTAAATTTCAGATTTTAAGTTAATTAATAATAAATAACATAATTATTAAAATTAATTTAAAACAAATATTTAAATATTAGTTTGGTTGCATAAAAATTTGGGAATTTTTAGTCCCCCCCTCCCCTGAAGATTTTATTCCGAGAAGCTATATTTTGGTACCCTTTGTGAAACTAGTTTTTCTGTTAACCCCTTTGATATTTCGGTGACCTATAACAAAAATTATGAAAACTAGCAACCTGCAACATATATTTAGCTTTAACCAACTAAATTATCACACTTTAGCCCATTTCGGAAATGATTTAATTTTTCAGGTATACAGAACATTTAAATTTAATTTACATCTAATATCATATTCATCAGTTAAACATGGACACAGATTGTCTATATTTTCTATATATGATCGGATCATTTGAAGAGCAGTCAAGCACACAAATCTAAACAGTTTTGGGTCCGTAGCTGTTCAAGCGTAGAGTCATGTCTTCCATGCGGCCATAGTCAGGGTCTTGTGAAAGATTCATACTCTGAGAAAATCTTGTACTATAGTATTGATATTTTAGTGGATATACATTTA
Organism: Trichonephila clavata; assembly: GCA_019973975.1. Classification (NCBI taxonomy): domain Eukaryota; kingdom Metazoa; phylum Arthropoda; class Arachnida; order Araneae; family Nephilidae; genus Trichonephila; species Trichonephila clavata. The sequence continues at coordinate 4,311 of BMAO01008153.1, forward strand.
CAGGAGGATGAAATTCAAGTTTACCTCTGGGATCTTCCATCCAACGCCAGTGTGGTCCAAAACCTTTGTAAAGTCGAATTTTATCGTACTCATCGAGATGATTTATAAACATCCCAACTGGAACTTTACAACAATCGCAATATTCGTGTGCCATGTTTGATAGAGCAAAATGGGAAAGAGATACAATTATATTTCTTTTGATATATGAGTTAAAGAAAGAATACCCGCATTGGTAGTCACTTAGAAGTGGTAAAAGAATTTTCTGTAATGTTACCATCCAAACTGTTAGTTACTATAGCAACGGAAGAAGGAGGGGAAATTTAAGAATCGATGACTTGCACGCTATGATTGCTTCTTAATCTAGAACGCACCGTTCTGAACACGCTTAGTTTTGCCATCCCACTCAAATACAGTGAGTGAAATCATTAAGATAACTGACTATGTCCTGAACCGTTATGAAAAAACGCGTAAGTACATAATTGTTTGATATTTAATGTCAGTTGAACTAGAATATACATACAGAATTGTTTCAGGAATTTTATTACAAATATATACAAGAGAAGTTACTTAAATGCAACTTAATTGGCAAAAAATGAAGAAAAAACAATATATTTACAACAAAAAAAACCCCCGTTTTATGAAAAATACTTATATAATAATAATATTTTGCCTATATATAAACGTACTACTATACCAAGGTCGAAATAAGATTTTATAAAAATTCACAGTGATGATAAATTGAAATATATATATGATATAACAGGTATTTTTTGTTAAAACTTCTCTACACTAATAAGTAATATAAATAAAAAACTACTTCTAAGTTATATATTTCAAAAATCTTAGTTCAACCTCGTTATTATATATAGGCAAGGTACTATTATAGAGGAATTTTTTAATATAAATTGAGAATGAATCCATTTTTTTCAAAAAAAAAGAATTTTATTTATTTTTACTTGTATAATATTATTTTTAAAACAATTATATATATATATATCTATATATATATATATTCTAATTGAACTCTGATAGTAAATATAAAAAAATTATCCATTTATACGCTTTTCCAAAATTACTATTCCAAAGAAACTTCAGTCAGCACCTTCAATTAAAAAACCTTATTCCAATATTACCAAAATACACAGTCCAGTCACATTAATGTGTTCACTTGTCAAAAGCCAGAAAAACCACCTTTCGCAGACTGCTGAGAGACATGCCAGAAGAGAGTTAATTAAGTTCCTGAAAGTGTTCACACTAGGATGTGAGTCCTGCCGACTCCGGTGCCGTAGACAGCAGCGATGGATTACGCGAGTCAGGATCCTAGGCGCGAACAACCCGATCGAGATGGTCCCACAGATTCTCGATTGGTCTTAAGTCAGGTGAGTTAGCTGACCAGGGAAGAACAGTAAACTCATTCTGGTGATCTTCGAACACCGCACGTACACTGCCAACTGTATGACACTTCGAATAGTCCTGCTGGTAGATGCCATCATGTTGAGTAAAACCAATGCGCATATAGAGGTGGACATGGCCCGCAAGGAGGGATGCGTACATGTATTGATCCTTCCAGTGGCGTAACGGAAAATAATTGGCCCCCCCGCAAGGTCAGGTCTTGGGCCCCAAACCAGATCTCATATATATATATACCAGCTCGAAAAATGCTGCGTTCATCTATTACTTCGTACATAAACAACGAAAAAAACATTTTAAAACCAGAATTTGAAATTTTTTAAAATTATATTTTATTTAGTTCATTCCAAGTATTGAGAATAACAAAAATAAACTCGGTTTATTTCATAGCTTTTGAAATAAAAACAGGTTTGTAGCGATACCAACAAAAATCAAGTAGAAAAAGTCTGCGTTCACTGTTTTAGTAGTAACTATAAACATTATTTAAAAAGGATAATGAGCTATTTAATAGCTGCAATGGCGTAACGGAAAATAATAGGTTCCCCTTGCAAGGTCAGGTTTTGGGCTCCAAGCCAGATCTTACAAATGATTACAAAACAAAACATAATGTACCTATACACATCAATTAAAAATATTTAAACGTCAAACTTATAACTGAATACAAAATCAACTTGAGTCTGAATAAACGAAGTAAATACCCTTTAACATTAGAGAGCATTTATGGTATTTATTAAAATGGAAAATCTCTCTGACAACAGTCGAAAGATAACCTGGTAACTTAAATAAAAACAATACATTAAGAAAGACATGAAAACCGTAAAATAATTTTCTTTTTCAAATTCTTGCGAAAGAAAAAAGATATCACTTACCTTATACTTTGTTTCTAAATCCCGGGATGAGCTTGATCTAAATTTCGATTATATTCTAGCATAAATATTACCACTCTTGAAAAAGAGAGTTCTTTGTATGATGCAAAAATTATTTAATGAAAAAATAAATAAAAAGCTGATACATCCCGCGTGCTAAGATAAAGACACAACTACTCTTACTAATACACAGACTAAAAGAAAATTTGTTCCCTTCAATCTGTACCTATATGAGCACCTACATAAAACGCAAAATCACTTCTATTCGAGTCTGTTTTTCTCAGTTTTCCTCTTACGACTCCTTTTCTTTAGATAGAGTATCCTTATTAGCTGAATTGTCCGAAACTGTGTTTTTTCATGTGAATTAATTTTCCCTTCCATGATATGTTCATCAGGTTCATAGCATTACTAGAACTAGTACTTGTGCAAGATTATGTACTTGCAGATTTTAAAAATCTATCCAATTTTGCACATTTACTATTAATATTATACTCCTTTTCCTTTCGAATTTTTCGTTTTTGAGAAACATTCAAAGTTTTTTTAACTCCACTCATTTTAGAGCCGCGTTTCTTCTTGACAATATACCATTGACAATATACCATTTTTTGAACCAAATGTTAAATTCCAATAAAAAAAATACAGTTCTAATTATGAAAGCGAAAAGTGAGATGGAAATGTTTCAATAGAAAAAAACAGAGATGTCTGCTCTAAAAGCAATTTTGTGAAACGTTTCTTATTATGCTTCATTATTTTGAATACACATAAATCTGACCAAATTATTATTTAAATGCTCTCTATGGTTTTCCAAGTATTCTAATAATATTTCACGTGAAAAAAGTATAACAGAAGTACGTTATTTACGACTTCGCTAAATAAAAATAAAATACATGAGGAGGGAGGGGGACTAAAGTTGCCAATAAGTTAAGGTGTAACTTCGGTAGAAAGTACATCCATGTATTTTTTTCTCTCTGTAATTTCTTCTCATCATGTATTCTTTTCTCTTTTTTCTCTCATGTATTTTTTTCTCTGCTAATTTAAAGTATACTATAATAAGAACATGATTAATTTCTTTATTTTCCTATCATGATATCCCCGATTCTCCATCTGACTCATATTTTATCTGTTAGTAATTTAGGTTTGAAAAAAAAACACTAAAGAAAAGTATCTCTCGTCACGGGGATTAAGTACATGAAACAACATGTTTTTTGATTTGGTTATGGGATCAAAAATATCTAATCAGCGCATTAAAATTTTGATTTTGAATGACGTTAGATCGCCAATTGGAAAATCGCTTAAAAATTGGATTTAAAAAAATCTAAAGCGAATTTTGAGGAAATGTACACAAAGGGCATCAGTCAGGCTTTGGGCCCCTAGAATCCTTAGGCCCCCGCAGTAGGGGGGTTAAGGGGGTGTACGTTACGCCACTGAATCCCTCGTGCCTTCCACAATGATGAGTGAACCCAGAAAATACCAGAAAAACATTCCCCAGACCATAATGCTCCCGTCTCCTGCCTGGACCGTACCGGAAATGGTAGCAGGGTGTTTGCTTTCAGAGGTTTAATGAAGTATAAGCCAGCGTCCATTTGTCCCATGGTGTAAAAAACGTGATTCATCGGAAAGCGCTACCTGTCGCCGCTCAGCGGACATCAAGTTGCGGTACTGATGTGCAAATTAAGGTTTGCAGCCCCGGAATCCCGGGATCAAAGTGTTTTTTTCAAATTCCGGGATCCCATGATTAAAATAACTAATCCCGGGATTTAATTTTCGTCTGGAATTATATTTTGAAATTTTTTTCAAAGTATTGTGAATCTGGTATTACATTTATGGTATCTTATTTACCTATTTTTTTATTGTATACGTTTAATGCGTGGTGAACCTTGAAGGTTTCGAGACGGGTGTGTATGTTAAACCGTGAAATTTAATATGTTTTTTCTTACTTTGTTCTGTAACTTTCTCCCCATCGCGAGTGGGCAGAAAACAGATATTTCTCGCATCCTCAGAATCTCCGGTGTCAGCTAACTTGCACAGAGGCAATCAGAATTTTTGGAAGATATCTAGCAGGGTTTCAGCCCCAGGATCCCGGAATTCTGAGACCCCGGGATCCCGGTATTTTTTCCTATCCCGAAACCCCCGGAAGTAAAATAACTAATTCCAAGATTAAATTTTTGTCTAAATTATATTTAAAACTTTTTTTCTCATAAAAATTTTCTAAGAATTTAATTCTTCAAAAATTTATGTTTTGTTTATGAAATAGTGTTGCAGGTTTTTTTTGGAGCAATTATAAGTGCTATAGGTATATGCACAGCTCTCATTTCTCGTATGGAAAAACATCGCACAGCTCTATGTGGCTCGCTGCAATGCTCACACAATAATATAAGCAACATCTCAAGAATAGATTTTGTTACAGTTCCTTCTTCAATTAAATGCTGTTTATTAATAGCGGACCTGCTTGGAAGACTTGAGACACTTCAAATCCTACTACATTAATAACAGTTCATGCAACTGGATCTTCAATTTCAAATCAGATAACACTTGAAATCGATTCACATTCTGATTCAATAACTTGATCAATCTATGTACAAAACCCATTAAGTGTAGTAGAAGAACTAAATTAAGTTATGAAAGAAGTATATGCATCAATGCAGTCTATTAGCTTTGAGACACTGTCATCAAAATTTCAAAAAGAAATGTCGCTTTTTTGAAAATGGAGGGAGGCATGGTGACTACCTGAAAAGAACATACTCCTGTTTAATGATAATAATACCTACAAGTAAAGAATCTGAGCGTGCATTTTCTTTGGCAAAACAATTTGTAACAAAAATAAGAAGCCGTTTCAACGATGAAACACTGGAGGAGCTATGTTTTTATAAGGCTATTTACAGAGACACAAGAATGAAGAAAAACGTTTTTTTCTTAAATTTCATTATGTACTATTTTTATTTGTTTTTTATGATGAACTAATTTTTTTTATTTGTTTCATTAAAATAATGTTAAATTAATTTTAATTTTAGTTTTAATTTTATTATGCAATTTCAAATATGCTATGTAAGTATTTTTAATTAATAGTCCAATCCTAATCCCGGGATTTGGATAATGTATTCCCGGGATTGAAAATATGACACGGGATTGCAAGCCCTAGCGCAAATTCCAGCCTTCATTGCCGATAAACAGCAGTCAGCATACATGCATGAACCAGGCGTCTGCTTCGGAGACCCAAACGCAGCAACGTTCACTGAACAGTAGTTTGTTAGTAGACGTTTGGTTCATCTGGGTGGTCAGTTGCTCAACGATAGCACGTCTATTCGCCCGAACATATCTCCGCAGCCGTTGTTCAACTCTGTCATCTCTGTGGCTCTTGGAGCACCACATTTACCTCGTCTCTGATTTTGGACAGTCCCATTTTGCCATACACGGTATACTTTTACGATGGCGGCACGTGTACAGTTCACTAACTTAGCCGTTTCGGAAATGCTTCCATCCCTTGGCCCGAAAGTCAATGATCATACCCTTTTGGACATCGGATAAATCGCTCCGGTTCTGCATCACGCCAACGATTGCCATGTTTTCCGAGGGCTATCGAGTGCAAAATTGAGCATATTTTTTTCCTTCCAAATATTATAGCGAAGCACATTTAGAATGAAAATAATCTGAATTTTATATAAAGATGAAGCAAAATAAATTTATGAGTCTCAAAACTGTTTTTATTGAATTACATTTTTAACATTTAAATTGCTATTCAGACGTATTATCTTAACATAATATTTTTAGTTATTAGAAAGTGAAATAAAAGACGAAGTTTTTTGTTTTACTTTCACACATGATTTTTCATTTTAATTCATTATACTGTAAAGTAAATCTGTGACAAATTGAAAATTATTAAATGATCATCGTATAATTTATGTTTAAAATAGACATAGATCACTTGGAATAATTATTTTCGACAAGCTAAAATCACAGGAAGAATTATTTTTCACATATTTTTGAAACTATTAGCAGAAAATTTGTAATTTCAATTGTTTATCAATTTAATTGAATCAGATGCTTTCAGCTCTATCTTCACTTGCAAAAACCAGGTGGAAAACGATTAATATAAAGCTATAAATATTGAAAACTAATGAAATTTCCTTCATCTCCAATATGAAAAACCTGTGTAATATTCTTAAAATTGCATTTTTGCTTATTCTTATAATTAGGAATTAAATTTTTTTACATAGTAAACAATTAAAACTTGAACGATCAAAAGTATGAAACAGTTCCGCAAAATAGATCCACAACCTAGAAATACAATGATATTTACATTAGTATACATGAGTTATAATTAGCTTCATTTAATGTAAAAATGAATTAAATTTCTATCAAATTCTTATCTCCTAAATTTTGTGACAATTTTACTGGATTTCGTAGTAGTTTTTAAACTAATGGTTTTTAAAAATTTGTAACGGTTTCTATTCGGACTTCTAAAAATAATCTTAGGGAAAATACTCTTTTTAACTGTGATTTTAATTGAAAAAAGTTTCCCATAAAGGAAACATTTTTTTTTTTTTTTGTTGTTGTTTTTTTTTGCAAAATATGATAAAAATAGTTCCAAGATAAAGCTGTTTTAAGAAGTAGTAAAATTCTAACATTTAAAAGTCAAAGAAATTTACTCTATCTACACTTATAATTTTGAAGATTTATTTAATTCCATGGATATTACTGATATAATCAAGGTAATTCGGAAAATTATGAGATTCATGGTCTAAACATTATAAATCTTTGGAACAAAATGATACTTTACTTAAGAGAGTTTTTAATGAAAGGAAATTAAATATAATGCAAATATACCTGACAAATTAAAATTTGAACACAAAATGGATCTGATAGCATTTCTAATATTCTAAATGGACTTAATTTATGTTTGCATTTTTATGAAAAATAATACATTGATAATTAGTTTTCAATTCCTACTATTAATTCATACTTCTCTATTTATTTATATTTATCAAGTTCAATTTTCAATCGTTAATAAAACCCATTTTAAAGCACTCAATTGAGCTGAAATTTTATGTACATGATTATTTTGGATGGCAATACAGTTATTTAATTATAATTAATAAAAATAAATTGATTTAAACAAGTTATTCAAAGAATTACAAACACAGTCACGTTGGCGACTTTGTGACCATTTTGGCGACTTGTGTCAAAACATGAAAAGGTTTTTCTCTCACATTTTAAAGCCCTCATTTGAGCTGAAATTTTCTATACACTATTGTTTTGGGTAAGAATATGATAATTTAATTATAATTAATTAAAAATTTTTTAACTGAAATTAATTATTTTTAGAATTACAGATACAGCCACATTAGCTTCATTTTTTGTGACTTGGGTCAGAAGTTTAAAAATATTTTTTTCCTCACGTTTCAAAGCATTCAGTTGAACTGGAATTTTATATACACGATTGTTTTATGGTGATTAATAAAAATTAAATGCCACTTAATGTTGTGATTCTCTCATATGTATATACATATTTATATTAATTGTAACTATTTAATAAAGAGTAACTAAAATAATTTTTATTATCTAAGTAGGAATTGATTTAATTTTTTTATATTACTTGTTATCAGTATAAATGCACTCATTATCTAATTAATTTTTGTAAAAATCGAGAGTTTATATTTAAGATTACATTTTATTTTACTTGCTTGAACCTTTTTTTAAAACTACCGGTTGTACGAAAGTATGTGACTACAATTTCAACTATTAATTACGAAAAAAAAAAAACGAATAAAGATATTCCCTCATGGTTGTTTTGGTTCCATACAGAACATATCAAAGTTTTTTTCAATGTTTTATTACACGATTTCAATGTGTGCATTATTAGTTGCACGCAACAAAAAGTCTTCACGAGATTTCCAGCTACGTTCTTTGAAACATGGAAGGATCAGCAGTTTGAATGACCACTGCAATTTGGCTTTTTACTTCTTCCGTCTCCCTAATTAAAGATTTATAAAGAATTTTTTCACGTATTTCTGCAAGTGGTCCAAAAGTTTTTTGTCTAGAGATCAGGGTGGCCATGTCATTGGACTTCTTTTCCACCATCGCGCCCGAGGAACCCTTTCTCTCTTTCAAACTCCAGTGTGATAGCACCCAATAACACCGTACATGTGTTGCAGATTTAAATTCAATAAACCATGCTACAACTTGTGCTTTTTCTTGCAGTGAAGCCCTTTTTAAGTGAGAATGTTTAAAAGCAGGTGCGTTGGTGTGCTATCTGGTTTGCATTTCATTTGCAGAAACTTTAATCTTTTCTTTATGGAACAGAAAAAAAAAAAAAAAAAGTGAAAATCTTTTTCTTTTACCTTTTTTACTTTTTTTTACCTTAATTTTTGAAAATGTAGTCACTCTTTTTGAACACGCTATTTTACACAAACCAACTTATTATAACATATAAGGATATAACTTCACTTATTATGGATCACCAAAAAAATAATAATTTTCTTTATATTATTTTAATATTATTTATATATACATGAGTGCCGTTCTGGAATAATAATATTCATATATCTGTTTTTAACGAACATAATGTTTTATTATTTTCAATGGAATTCAAATTTAGTTAAAAAACTTAGCAATAAAATCAATCACTCTAAAAATTTATAAGTTATTTTTCAGAACATGATGAATTATTCTAAAACATTTTTTTAAAACTTAAATTTGTATTGAGTTAAATGTTTGACACACGCATTTATTGACATCTTAACATCTATACATTACTTTATGTAATCATAGATGTCACCACTAGCTAACGCATTTAAAGTAAATCGAATTTCTTTTATAATTTGCTCACAGTTTTATTTTTTAAACTTCCTGTTTTTTTATTTAAAATGAACTTAGCATTTTTATATTATCAACGAATAACATGCTGTAACTTTCATTGAAGAACATTTTATAAATATATGAATTTATGTGAGAGTCTAGAATACTATTCTGTTCTTTCTCATGCTTCAGATCTTTATGTATTAGAAAAGAAGTTTATATATTGATTTTTCTAATTTCTGTTGCTTTCAGTTATTCTTAGAGTAGATTTTGTTTTTTCCAAATTTATTTTCGTTCTTTCAAAATAATGACATTCTTCTAAGTAAGTTGATTTTTTTTTTTCATAATGTAGGATCACACACACACACATAGGGATTCAGATGTTTAACAATTTTTTAAAAATGCATTTTGTATTCTAAAATTTGTTTTAATTCAGTAATGCAGTGTTTCCAAGGCATGGTACGCGTATCCCTAGGGGCACGGAAAGAGTTTGGCGGGGGAATGCTTTGCACCAGAGTTTGGTGGGGTTATGTCTACCCCGTGCTTAACAAAAACCGGAAAAAAGAAACAGACTATTGGACGCCGGGAACCGCACTATCAGTTCAAAATAAACAACCTGGGAACCAAAGTAGGACGATCTGTCATCTCATCACAAACAATTTCATCCTTCTCATTAAATCAAATAAATGTTATTTATAATATAACATTTGTTTGTATTTTTTTTGAATAATTTTATTTCTCTTTTCTTATCATTTTGTGTATGTTACAAGAAAAGAAATAAATATATCTTAATTGTTATTAAAATGCATCCATGTTTTTGAAGAGGGATGTTCAGTGTTACATATATGGACAGTTACATAACTTTCAGTTGAAATGTGATACCATTTTGGTCATCTGTCACATTATTTGAAATATTATATTGTAACACATGAAATGTCCGATTTTTACGGTCTACTTTAAATAAGTATATTTTTTTTACACAACAAACTTTATTAATCAAAATAAAAATCATTAGCTAAAATACACTTTTGCCAATGGGAAACAAGATTTTTATTCCAGTATCATAAAATTCAGCAGTTCTGGAGGCAACGAACTCATGATATGCGGTTTCAGCACTTCTTAAGTTTCTGAAGCATTTCTCGTGTATGAAGTTATCCAGATATTTCAAAAAGTGATTAGCCGAAGATGAGAGGTCAGGTAAATATGGTGGGGGATCTAGAGTTTCGTAGTCTAACCCGTGCAACTTTTGACGAGTGATCATTGAAACACGTGGTCTAGCATTGTCGTGGAGAAAAATTGGGCTTTTCCTATAGACCAAGGCCGGCTGTGAAAGTTTCTGGTGCATTTAGTCGATTTCATTACAACACTTATTCTCTGTGATGGTTTCACCTGGTTTTAGAAAGCTGTGACGGATTAAATCGGCTAAGGACCACCAAACTACCTTCTTTTACTGGAGTTTTGGTTTCTGGAAGTATTGATAAGTTTTGTTGTGGCATCCAGTCATGGCGCTGAACTTCACCGATTGTAGAACAGAATCCACTTTCCGTTTTAAGCCCCAATTCGATGAGAAACGGATCGTTTTGGTGGCAAAGAATAAGAGCAAAAGTTGTTTCAATAAGTTTATTTCATTTTATTTATCTATTTATTGATTCTCATTCAGTTCTCGAGGAACCCATTTATCCATTTTTTAACTTTGTGAATAATTTTTAGGTGACGTGAAATGGTAGTAGGAATTTGCGCCAAGTTCTCTGCAGTCTCTAACAGTAATACCGTAATTTAGTTCCAATATCACTCGAAGTACTTAATTGTTCACAACTGTCTCCGGTCTGCTCTGATCTTCATTTGTGAGACTCTCGTCACCAGATTCGAACTTTACCTACCAACGCCGAATTGTACGTTCGTTTACTGAGTAGTCTCGAAATGCGGCATTGCTGTTTCTGGCACAGTTGCTCAGCATTATAATCCCTACTTCACTCATACGAAAATAATTCTCTAAAATCTCGAGAATACATCCTTTGATTAAACATATAAAATTATAGAAAAATTGCTATGTTTTCAATTAAAACATGAAATGAAATAGAGCCAAATTTAAGCTTTAAAATGATGTACAGTATATCAATTATCAAAAAAGTCTTAATAGAAACAAAATCTCAAAATTGCATTGGTAGAAATCGGACAGTTCATATATTACAACCTAAAATTTTTTTTTATATCAAGTGCCACTAGTTTGGCTTTCTTTACAATTTTTTTCTTTTGGCTATTATAGTCTTTTCTTATCGTACATTTCTTAAAATTTACTTTAAAGACAATGAAACAATAGTCGAGCCCCCAATTTGGCGCTGAAAATACGCATTACATGCTTAATGGAAAACACGAAATTGTATTCAAACCATGACCGACATAAAACTAGGAATCTGTTTAAAATTTTTAATTAATATTAAAATGCATACCACATAATGGGCCTGGACAGAGAAGATTACACGCACATGTATTGTTCTCCATATCCAAAACATAACCTTTACTGCATGTTTTTCCCTCACAACAAAGGTGACTATTTATTTTTTCTGTGTTATAACCATCTGAAACAACATCATGATATATTAGAAGTTCGGTTATAGAAAAAAAATCAGGCACACAAAATAAAAATAGAGCCTAACTATAAAATAATTGGGAGTATTCAATGTGCAGAACACACCCGCATGCATGCACACCTAAAAACCTTGATAAAATTTTACTTATGAATATTAAATTAATCAGCAGTATTTTTTGATAAAAGGAGTTCTTTGATTTTAATATCATTAATTTTTTTCTAGAATAGAATTTTTTATATATCTGTTGATAGGAATATTATTATTAATTATGTAGTGTGTAAAATTTTTTGATTAATAAAAATAGCTACAAAATTAGTAGTGTTTATAGATTTTTAGACACTGTTTGGAACATGAATATTTTGTTAATTAAGTTATGTGTTGTTGGTTTCATGTAAGTCGAGGTATATTAACGAAAGTTTTTTTACTTTAATATTTCCCTGCGGTCGCCATATTGTTAATTGATTCTTTCAGGAAAGTTGATATACTGTGTTTGCTGTGTTAAAATTATTAACGATAGTATTTTTAAAAAAATAATTTGAGCTTTTTCAAACTTATTTTACATTTTCAATGAAGTAGATTGCTTTTATATACAAGTACTATAGCACTGTGGTTTTTTAAAAATATTTTTAGAACTTAGTTTTATATTTTACACAAATATTTATATTATTTTCCTTTTTCAACCCATTAATACAGGCAAATGAACAGAAAGGCTGCTGCTAATACTTTTAAACTTTTTAAAATTATTACTTTAATAAATAATGTCTTAATACTTTAAACAATGGTAGCTCTAACAGTTTGCCATTATATTAATGTGGCCATTATATTTTGGCCTATACTGTTAGCATTTAGACTGATGTACTTATACCTGTACAATTTTAACATAATGCTAAAAACCCTATGAAAAAAGTTGATTATGGTTTAAAAAGTCTAATAGTTTGCTATAGTATTTCTGTAGCCATTTGCTTTGACCTATTACTTTAGCACTTTGTCTATTGTACTTAGACCTGTACAATTTTAACAAAATGCTAAAAAACCTATGAAAAAAGTTGATTATGGTTTAAAAAGTCTAATAGTTTGCTATAGTATTTCTGTAGCCATTTGCTTTGACCTATAATTTTAGCACTTTGTCTATTGTACTTAGACCTGTACAATTTTAACATAATGTTGAAAATGTTAAAAACACTTTGAAAATATTAATTGTGGTATGACTTTCGAAAGGCATATGGTAAATTAACTAAACATTACCCTGCTCAAGCATAGTAAAGACATAGGGAATATTAAAAAGGTTTTTAATGAATCGCTGTTATTACATCAATGAGTTATTTGTCCATACATATTTTATATGAGGTCTGTCCAATTAAAAGGTCGAAAACAGCTATGAATACGAATCGGCAAAAAATTATCTACTTTTCAATGTTATAAAATCACGATAGTTATTATAACTTAAAAATGTAGAATTTATGGGAAAAGAACATCGTGTAAAAACTACTATTTGTATTTCTTCTTCCTCTTATATGCTTGCTTTTTCCAAACTGAGAATGTATAATTTTCAATTAATTAATATCGGAAAAAAGAATAGATTGATCTTTGATAGCTTTCATTTTGCATTGTAATAATTTTCATACAGTTCACTACTAATCTGTAAGACTAAATTAAATTATTCATTGTTGAACTTTTCCTTATATTTTATAAATATATGCTTTTCATACAGTAAAATTTTAATACTTAAGACACAACACATGTGGAAAGCGCATACTTACAATATTTAATTATTCTATCATAAAGCTGCTTTGAACAACGAATTAAGATATATTGTACATTAAAAAAATCTATTATATATGTTATAAAATAGATACTTACTGCATGATGAGCACATTTTTCGGCAATATTTATTTGCTACCTCATAATTATTTAAAGCACATGATTCCTCGTCTGGAAATCCTGGACTTTGGTAACATTTGTCATGAACGTCAGTACAAGGACCTATTTCACGAACAAACCTTTATATGAAAACTGTGATGAGCGTTAATAAATAAAATTCTTAGAATTAATCATTTTTAAATCAACAATTTAAGGTCAGTCAGTCAGTAGGGTAAAAATCTTGAAATGATCGATTTTGAGTTTTTGATATTTCTGAAATCTATAATTCATAACCTTTCTAGGGATATAACACACATGCCATATTTTCAATTAGAAGTATGTCAAAATGACTTTAAAAAAGTCATCAACTGACGTGCCACGCCCACTTTCGACAGATATTTATATCCTGAAACAATCGCAAAGCTTTCTTTTTATTTATTCATACGCAATTAACTCTAGATAACGGTATAACTGTACAATTAAGTGTCAAGACTTGTAGCGGGATTTATAGTTAGATGGCTGTTGTGATTTAAATTATAATTAATATTAATGAAGAATAAATCAAATGGATTACTCATTTTTACAAGGTAAGATGTTTTTATAAAAATTACTGTTTTCTGAAAATTATATTTTTAAAATTGTGTTTAAAAAATGAAATTCTTCTAAATTTACTGTATGTGAATACACTGGAAGCTTACATTATACATTCCTTTTGTATACTTGCGCATACTGAAGTGATATTTTGGAAACATTACAAAAACATTTAGCTAAAGAGACATGTCATGACACTAATTTGAAAAAAAATCAGTAATGATTAGTATAAGTTTTTTTATTTTGAAAAAAAAATATATTTGAAAAAGTGTCACTTCAATATAAATATAAATGTTTCTTTATTGTACAGATAAGTTTTTAAACTTAAATATTCATAAGTTTTTGAATGAATGGTATGTACAGATAATTCAGATGTGCAATACCATTTGTCTTTGCAAGAAATTGGTTACATACATATAAATACATAAATAGCATGTTTAAAAACATAAAAACAGTTTTATTTTGGATGTTTTATAAATGATTTGTCCAGTTTAGAGAAACTTTTGAAATTTAAAAGTTTTAGAAACTTATGTTTGCATGTGAACACACAAAACACTGAACAAAACTTTGGAAATGACGTAAAATCATTTTTTCTCAATTACACACCAAAACCATATAGATAAATTTTTTCACATTATATTTATGATGATATATGCTCTACTTCGATATTTGTAATACATAAATGCTACAAATTCTTCAAAAATTTATAGAGATTTTGAGAAAATAGATGTAAATTTTACAAAATATTTCGTTAAACTGAAAAATGCTATGTATGTATTTTCTGAGTATTTTAAAACTTTTTTGTTTCCTACTTTACTTAAAATATATTGACATCATACTAATGTTGAATAAAATGGGACAAATATATGTTGTAATTAATAATTTTCGTGATGAAGTGAAATTTCATATTAAAATTGCATTTTTGTCAAAACGAAGTTTTTCAAACTGCGTGAACCTTTTTCTCAGAATTGACTGAAAAGATCCTCATACAAATATCAGTTAACATAACTGATATGTAACTATATACTGAAGTGAGCTTTTTTTAATATTCCCAAAATATTTTTGTAAAAGTCAGTTATCGTGAAAAAAAATGACAATTTTCAAAAAATTCATAATAATACTTTAACGTTGCATGATTTTTAAAATAACTTAACTATATAATTAAAAAATCTCCCTTCAGTATAAATATCAAAGTATAATTAATGTGCAGACAAAATTTGAAGTTTTTATATTTAACAGTTTCGTAGAAAAAAGTACATAAAAAAGCTCAATTTATATATATATATATATATATATATATATATATATATATAGCGGTATAGGGGTATCGACTACTTTCAATTAAGTAAAATGCAGATGTGTGTGAGACATTTGAAATTAACATTATAACTTTTAACTAAAACGACAAATATTGTAAATGTAAAAGCATTTAAAGAAAATCAGAAATTTTCCTCTTCTATTATTGTGGCGGAATTAAAATTGTTAATAATAACCCGGTTAAGCATCGAGTCAAAACGAGCTCGGAAGACAGATATCGACAAACAATTCCAAGTCTATGCCACACTTCATTAATCGCAGTGGTTGGAAAGTGATGTTGGCCCAATCTATCAACAACCCATGAACATATGTTTTCAATGGAAGAGAGATCTGGAGAACGAGAAATCATCGAACAACTTCTGCAGTGAGGTAAATCAGAACACGAAGGGCAATGTGCGATCTAGTTGAAAGGCTTTGAAGATAGGGCACAGCGTTAGTCTAAAGATCACTGCTGTTCAGATTATCAAAGACGTGAACAACGAATGTTATCGCAGTGTATCCAATGGTTTCACGCATGATTATATCGAATGCACACGAAATTCCACATGCGTTTTCATCTGTGTCTCCAAACATCCAAACACGGACACGGCCTTCATAGTCCTGCAGGCAGAACCGGGACTCATCTGAAAAAAGGATGTGGTACATACTTCTGTATTCAGTTTTTTCGTGTCAGGAGAAGCTGGATTAACATTCGCTATACAGACGGTCTGTGCTGTTCCAGACATCATCATAGGCAGATACTTATCCTGATGTAAACAAGTCTACATCCTTACTCATGGTCTGGAATGTGACAATATGATCCTGCTAGGCCGACCAGGTAACATGCTTGTCTTCTCAGGTGTTAGTGGTGAAAGGCCGTTGAAATTATTCTTGGTTTCTAGTTTGAACCTCCTGAACTCAGTCACTGGACTCCGACTAATGCGAATACCAATATCATTGAATGATAAATCACACTCTTAATAATCTATACCGTTATGGAATTTCGACTTGTTGAAAAAACCGTTTTCTTCTCATAGTATGAGGCCCAAGGTGATCTTCTCACAAACAACACGCAGTTAAATGTTATTTCCGAATGAGAAACCCGCTGTCCAATTTTCACTCTATATAGAACGAATACCATTTCTTCCTCCTGAGACGTTCGTTTCTTCTTCAATACCATTCTTCAGCATATTCCAGCCTCTTCTTGTTTTCACGCGAAATTAACGATTTTATCGCCTCCCCATGGTGTTGTAACTTTAATGAACACCAGTGCATTTGATAGAGTGAGGGAATATTAACGTCCCACTGTTCAGCTACACGAGGACTTTTGGGGACGGACCACTTAATTTTGAACCACGATCCAATATCTTGACTACTAGGCTACCGCGGCCCCTGTGCATTTGATGGCGTAGAAAATGAATGTTACTGTCTGATATACAATCGTACATAAAAACAAAATTAAGAGAGCATTAAAATGTTTAATTTACACATAAAAATTTGTCATTTCATCATGCAATAGAATCCTCCATGAAATAGTGAAAACAATTTAAAATCAATGTAGTAAAGTGTTACAAAAAACCAAACAAATAGAAATCATAGCTTTATTAGAAACTAAAGAAAAAGGAATTTCTTGTCCTAGCAATTGAATTTATACTTACGTGAACAATCTGGAGAATCCCAACCATCAGCACAATCGCAATTACAATTAGCATGGTTCAATATTCCACAATTGAGACACTGCAAGTTACAAGTTGCTCTATCTAGTTATGTAACAAAAACACAATTATGTATGAGGTTTGATTTTGAAAAGTTATACCATTATAACTATACCTTTTTTAATATTTGTCACTTACCATCAAATCCGGCATATAACGCCCATTTATAGTTTCAAAGGGCAGTTTTTAGTTACATTCGCCATATAAAACGCATCCCATTTTTTAAGAAGACACCTGAAATATACTTGCGCAATGCTCTTATGTTTTGGAGTAATTTATTCGTGGTATAATTCCAAGTTTAGAAAAAAAGCAGTATACTTCTAGAGCTACAACCCTTTTAGTTCATAAAGAATGTCATTTCTTTTAAAGAAACAGTATTTCGATCTATTTAGGAATCAAATTTTTTCTATGCTCATCTTTGTTTCTTTTTAAAGCTGTTATTTTTATACCCGGCGTATAACACGCACTTTTAAATTTCGCTCTTATTTTTTTGTATTAAAAGTGTGTGTTATACGGCAATTTTCAAAATTCTTGTGTCGCCTGGTAACTATATGTATTCTCTATGTAATGAATTTATTTTTCTTGTCCCAGTTGTCTTTGATACACTGGCAATGGAGGAAGATCACGAGCCACTTGAATATGGAGGCTGAAACAACGCGTCACTGTCATTAAGTTTGCGAGCCTATCCAGTTTTAATGCCAAATAAAATCAGCTTAAGGCGACGTTATGGTTGCAATCAGTAATGGGGAAGGAGGGACAAAACAAAAATATGAAACGAAGCATGTCCATCACCCAGCCGTGTTCTTGATTAATCTCGGAACTGGCAATATCACACCTGAAGTCATCGAAATCTTGCATACAAAATGATTCATGGTAATAGTTATATCAAACAGCGACTAATCGCTATAGAACTGAATATTTTTCCAAGTAAGAATGCACTATACTGTAACCGGGGTGCTTATGTATCACAAGATGTATAAGTGCACTCAAGAACGAATGTTGCAAAAGACCACAAAGTGTTGACGGCGCAGGTTTCTCAAAATCAAGCGTGGCCTTGTACCCTATTCTCAAGGGGATAAATCATAGTTGCATCACATTGACCTATAGAACAAACCATAATCGCACTGCCTAAGCCCATTACCATGTTTCCAATGTGTCGTGTTTATTGACATATTAGAATAAGGAACCACGATAAATTCGCAACTGTATGATACAACGTTGGGGCATGATTGTCCTTGCATGATTGTGTGGCTTCCGGGAGGATTTGATTTATACTCTGAGACAGAAGAAAGCTCGGGGATGCAACACTTGCAAATTAAAAAGTTTCTATCACACTTTTAGTGCGACCTTGACCTTTAACCCTTTATTAATAATGAATACGCATATTAAGGAACAATTTAGCTCTGACGACTTGATGAAAGCTGCTATCTGTGCTTGGTGTCAATTACAACCTCCAGAATCCTTCATCGCTTAGGTATACTGGACACACATTGGCTCAATGGTATAGAAAGGAACGAGGACTGCTTTTAAAATTAATAGTGAATACATGTAGCTTTCAGGATCAACAAGAATTGTAAAAATAAGATAACACATACAATGTTATGGCCATGAAAGTATTAACTTTCAATCAATCAAGCAAAATTCACGGAATATTTCGAAAATATTAAATCAAATCATACAGGATAAAAAAGAGGAATCAAAATTAAAATATATTTAAAGAATATGGGCTGAAAGCTATATTATGTGATATCGCCTGAAAGATAGGGGAATTAAAACTAGAGACTTGATCTTACTGACATAACTGGGCTTATAAAATTTGTGTATGTGTGTGTGATAACATTTCCCCAGTTTTTAACACCCTTTTATAAGCTTCACTTGTATGTAATGGAATCTTTGAACTCAATTTTTACCCCTTTTAAAAGGTCAGATTAATTCGAAATTTTGTTCACTTGTCCAAGACTGATGACAATACAATAATTTAATAATTTTGTTCCATTGGATGGGGAACATCAGAATTAATGATTTCGCATTTTCAGATCCCAACCCGCATCTGGTGACTAATTTTAGATCCCGTTTCCAGATTTGGCGGCTAAAAGATTAAGTTATAACTTAGTTCGATTAACTATAAAAGGATGTTTTCTAGTTTTTTAAAACTATAATTCAGTTAAGGAATGGATGCTCAATTTAGTGGGTGACATCAGCATCGCTTTACGACGCGAAAGCCTTACTCTTTCAAAGGATCGAAGTAAATGCTCAGTGTTTCAAAAAATGACCAATAATTTGAAAAATAAATTAAAGAAAACAGAAAAACAGAAGGTGTGACAATCTGCTTTGTTAACTAGAGAACTTATTTTCAAAAAGTTTCAAAATTAATTATTAAATTCATTATTCAAAATATTCATTCATTCATTTAATAATTCAAAATTAATTATTAAGATGGCTCGCCTGACCGGGAAAACTATAAATCAATGTTTTATATCCATACCGTCAGTTCGGTATTCTATAACTCTCACAGTATTCTAGTGTCTGCTTCGAAATAGGTTTACTCGTTGGAGCAGATAATATTTTTTGTTGTAAAGTTCCATCACCTGAGCCATAGTTTTATTGCAACGAAACTTAATTTTCAAAAAAGAATTTAATGTCAGAAATGGATCTGCAAATAGTGCAAAAAAAAATATTCAAAAATTTTCAACGTAATGGGAATCTCAATGATTTCCGTGCTGGAAATGTAGGCCACGCAAACGAAGCAGTTAAGGATGCGAATGTTGCAGTCATTCAGCGTCATTTGACAGCGACCTCAAATTCAATGATCTTGCTATTGCCCGTGACTACCAAATGCATGCATAAAGTGGCTTGAAATAGCCTCCCTTTTCCTAGCAGAAGACGGTGGTTATTATAAAAACATTTTTTATACTACTAGAGTCAAAGTATTCCCAGAATGGCCCCCTACATCCACGTAGGTATCCATTGGAAGGGAAATATCTATTTCGGATATTGTCAATACTAATAAAACAAACACACTCATCTGGAATTCATTTCCTGTACTTTTAGTGTTAGTTGCTGATCAATTCTGACGAAGATAATTTTTCTTTCGTCGGTTTTTGCAATGTGGTCTTTGGAGCAGCGTTGAAACATCAAATTTTGTGTTTTTCTCGAAAACTCACCTTCTGAGACTCTGGAGATGCTAAAGAAAGCACACAGAAACGCGATTCCAGTACCAGAGGAGTTTTTACCTGTTTCCACGACTGACGATGAAATGAAAGGGACATCGTTTTGTGGATTCTAATGAGGTGATATAAAGTGCGACGAAGCAACTGAAGAACATCTAAAAACGGCTTCCTGAAGTGCTTAGGACAGTTATATCAACGCTGTGGAGCAAGTGCGTGGATGCAGGAGAGTAGCACTTTGAAGGATAAAAAGATTGAATCATTGTTCTATTTTTAATAATTTGTAATTCACCTATTTCGGAAAATTTTGGCCCCACCATGTAAAATGTGTCCTAGTCAGGAGCGCATGTGTTGATGAACTTTTTAACTAATTTTAAAACTTAGCGAGAAAAATTATCTTGTTACAAAGAAGAAAGTAGCAAACCGTATATTTCTATCACCTTCCATTTTTCGTCAATTTATTTTAAACCGTCGGTTATTTGGGGGACACCTACTATAATTGATATTAAATGCATCGCAAGACAACAACGGTTAATCGGCTCTAGATAGTAAGAAACACGGGAATAAAATCTCTAAACATGTTACAAAGCACTTTTCTACAAAAAATACACACGCTACAGACATCCACGTAAAGTCCAGGAATTTATAAGATGGAATATGAAAAAAAAAAAAATTCACCTTGAGACTAATATGATATTAGAGTTTTAAGCGCCAAGCGCTGTTTGGTGAGATTATGGATTTATGCCAAGCATTTTTGTTGTTGAGTGATATGGAATCTAAAATGGCGGCCTAGCTGTTACAAATCGCTAGGAAAATAATTTAAAAAAGAACTGTTTTAAAATATATTTCAAATAAAAAATAAATAAATATATTGAAAATTATTAACATAAATTAATAATTAATATCAATATAACATAATAATAATTATATTATGTAATATAAAATAATAATCATATAAAATATAACTATCATCTTAAGTAATATATAATAATAATAATATGTAATATAATACTAATAATTATATATAACAGCAAATGCATTATATGATTATATTATATTATACATAAAACAATTACATAGTACATACTAAAATTAATTCGAAATACCAATTAATAATTGTAGATAACTGGCAATATTCCGAAAACTGCGAGTTCCTTTATGAAATTTCATCGAGTAAGTAATGTTTAAAAATGCATTACTGATTGTAAAGGCGCAATTAGAGAGAGCAGCAATAATCAAACACAGTCCTCATATTTTTTTTGAAAATATCTTAGTACTCACCAATGTTATTACCAAAATAATGCAGAAAACTAAGCAGTAACTTGTAGAATTATTGCAAAAAAAAATGGTTAAATTTGTGTAAAAAAAAAAAAAAAACTAAACTTGTTTGAAATTAATACGGTTAGCACGAAAAAAAAGAGCACAAATTAACTCTAATATACACTCATGTCCATAAATTAAGGATAATGAAGTTCAGGCAAAGAAAGAGACAGAAGCAAAACAAATTTGACTTATTTGTAAAGTCTATTTATTAAACAAAATGTAAAGAGCAAAAAAGATGCTATATGTTTGACATAAGTAATAAAAATTGCGATTTTTACTCCCTGGAGCAAATTTCAAAAAAGAACCGTTTACAAAAAACAGTATAACATGGTTAGTGTGATGGTTAATACGGAGTATGTCTCCCGGACGATGCAATACAGGCCTTACAACGCCTACGCTTGCTGAGTATCAAATTATCAATCTGATCTTGGGGAATATTATACCACTCATCAAGCAAATCCCTTCCGAAGTTCCGGTACACCGGTAGGAGGGGGTTGACCGGCTGCAATTCGTCGGCCAAGCATATCCCACACATGTTCTATTGGATTCAAGTCCGGTGAGTAGGCTCGCCAATCCATACGGGTGATATCCTCCGATTGAAGGCATTCGTCTACAATGTTTGCACGGTGAGGACGGGCGTTGTCATCCATAAACAGAAATTCAGCACCCATGGTGCCCCGAAACAAACATACATGTTGTTCCAGAATGACATCCCGATAGATGTGGCCTGTCATCGTTACACTCTGAACATGCAGGTCAGTTCTGGAACCAAGAATAATTCCGTACGAAACGAGCCATCCTGCACCACCGTAACGGTGTCATTCAATGATGTTCTCTTGGTGGTAACGTGTACCTGGCGCTTTCCATATGAAAGTCCGGTGAGAATCAGACTGCAAACTAAACCTGGACTCGTCGGAAAACATCACACAAGACCACTGTTGCGGTGTCCACAATGTATGCTCTCTACTCCAGGTTAATCGCAGGCGACAGTGAGTTGCGGTAAGGGGAACACATCTGACAGGCCTACGAGCATATAGACCAATGTGCCCTAAGCGTCTGTACACGCTCTGCCTTGAAACTGTCGTACCGGTAGAAAAGAAACGATTTTTTATAAAATCCTAGACATCGAAATAAAATAAGATGCTTGATTTTTTTTTTTTTTACAACGCAGAAGCACTCAGAGTATACACTCGATCTTATTAGAGATATATTTCGTTTAGTATCTATTTCACAGCCTCCTCGGGAAAAACACGAGATAGTGATATGCTAATGAATTCGACTATATAAAGTCTAGATTTAGTAAGAAAGAGGGAGGAGAAGGATTTGCCAAACTAATTGTAAGTATCGTATACGGCTTCAGCGAGTTTAGCGCGTATTAGATAGTAATTGATATTGTTAATCATTGAAGTAATCAAAGGGATTAGATTTAGTACCGACCTGACTTTAGTAAGGGTTCGTTTCCTTTGTCAATTCTGATAGCTGAGATTACTTAGTAGGGAATATTTGATTTGATGGTTAGAATTGTGAATGTTAGATTTGAGTATCAGGATTAATCTAGGGAATTGAATAATCACTCCAGGGTTTCTACTTGTAGTGTGACTTGTTA
This sequence comes from Trichonephila clavata, assembly GCA_019973975.1. Lineage (NCBI taxonomy): Eukaryota > Metazoa > Arthropoda > Arachnida > Araneae > Nephilidae > Trichonephila > Trichonephila clavata. The sequence goes on from BMAO01008153.1 coordinate 27,531, forward strand.
ATTGTATTTGTGTGTTGTTAATAAATATTTGTAATTATGGCTTTCGTTGGTGATAATATGTTTCCTTCCACACCTAGAGACGCGCCGAGCAATGTGAACCCAATCCAAGATAGGACAGGGGCACGACAAGTTTAGTAATGAAATTTCAAAAATTAATGTTAACAGGTAAATCATTCATATTTAAAATCTTTATCTTCCTTAAGAGGGGTGTGAAATGAAAGGGAGCTGGTTTCATAGAAAGGAGATTAACCTGAAGAAATACCTTCGATATAGACTGTGGCACTAGCCGATTTTGTTTATCTTTCACCCTCCACCCCTACAAACGTCACACAACATCTCCTCTCTCATCAATTGGCTTTGGGTTATGAGTACGTCGCAGAGTGAGTAAAAATCAATGAGTTTGGTTCCCTAATTGGGAAATGAATAATAAAATGTAGAACATCGGACAATTTGATGTTGAAAAAGACAATAGAAAGAACGTTATCAAATTATTTTCCAAAGACTTAATAAATGTTTTGTTTTTCAAAAAACGCGAAAGTTTTGTATTAAATTTCATTGAGCACTTGTGAATGTCTTGTTTAACTGATTTTTTTTATAAAATACATGTACATTTTCTAACCATGTGAATAAAATGTACTCTAAAAAACTTAAATTTGATGAATTTCTGGTGAGTTGTTTTTTTCAATATCATTTTACACGAAACTCTTTTAACATAAAAAAATATTTTAGTCCCCTCAGTTTCGTATTAAACAATCTTCACCGTATTAAGTGTTACTCAGACTGGTGCTGCCATCTGCTGGAATGTTTTGATATGAGAAATTAAACAGGATTTAAGTCTATTAAATGAAAACCGGAATTTAATTGTGTTAAAAGTATTTTTTCCTTGTTTATAGTACTCAAATTATCAATTAAAATTTGAGACCATTCTTCCACCAAAATGAAAGACAGTAAATCTTTGTTTAAAGAAATCAGATAGTGAAGCATGGAGCATTATTTTCTTTAAAAAAAGCCTAGCATTTAGATACAATTGGTAAACGGTGTTACACTGTCACATAAAACAAGCAATAAAAAGAACGAGTGTACATGGAAAAATAAAAAATAAGATTTTTTTTTAGTTTATAAAAAAAGAGATTAATATCAAATATACAGAATCATAATATACTCCATTAATTCAGAAAAATCGTTTTTCCAGCAATTGTATTTTATTTGTTTTTCCAAATGCTTGATAGGTGGCAGCAAAAATCAAACATAATTCCCTTCCCCTTTTTAATCATTTCTAATTAATTTTTTTTATTCTGGATTAGAATTTCTTTCCATAAATTACTCAGTTGATGAAACAGTACTAAAATTACGAAAAAATTGTTGAAATATTTAAAATGACCCCCCACAGAAAAGTTATTTCTTTCCAGGAAAAAAAATTAGTTTTAAACATGATTAAAACAAAACATAGTTTAAATTTTTTTTTTTATTTCTACAAATTAAAAACAAATTATTTGCAATACTGTTCTAGAAATATTTTTTAGCTTTATTGGGCATTTGATGTTACGCGCATTTTTAAACAAAATATATAAAAAATCTGAATTTAAAGCATCTCTATTTTTTTTTATAGATTATATTCAAGAAATAACTTATATATATTTTTCCACAGATTTTAGTCAATAAGTGAAGCATATCAACAGTCTTCACACTGATACTTTGCACTAATTTACATCTTTCCTTGTATTCCTTTACGAAAAGTAAGCATTAAGTTCAAAGTATATAATCTCAAAAAGAAAACAGAATCATGTTTTACTAAATTAATTAGGTGTTAAAACCCTTTTGGAAATGGTATTTTATTTGTTTTCAATAGTTATTAACAGATGGCAGCACATATCAAAAAGTAGTTCCCCCCCTTTTTTCCTCCCTTCTTTTAAATATATTCTAATTTTTAGTATGGATTCAAATTTCTTTCCATAAATTACACTAAAAAGATGAAATCGTTTTAAAATTAAGAAATAATTGCTCAAACAACTGTAAAGCTACAAAACACGCTTTTTTCTTCTAGAAAAATAGGTAAAAAAAATCATTTTCAAACGCGCTAAAAAAAACAGTTTTAAAATATTTTTTTTTATTTCTTTAAATTAAAAAAAAATTATGGAATTTTATTTTAAAAAAGTTTTTTTGTGTATTATTTTATTTGCCCTTTTTTTTCTTTTAAATTTCTTGGAAATTTGTATATTATACGCATTTTTAAACAAAATAAAAAAAAAACAATTTGAATTTCTTTTTTATTTACGCTGATTTTTGTTATTGCTCATTTCATGAGACCTGTAACACAAATATTATCGTTCAGATACATCTAAATACTATATTAATTAAAAAAAAAAATAATGATCAATGTTTCACTCTCTAATTTAATAAAACAAAATTTAATTGATAGTTTCAGCTTGAAGGTTATTTAATTCGCACAGATTCACGTAAAGCTCCTAAGATGCTTATTTTGGCATGATTTTCTCAGAAAAATAAATAGCTTCTTACTTTTCAAAAATAAAACAATTTTTATAGGAATTAGTTTCTTCGAACTGTAGTAAATTATTCTGATAAGGGAATATTTTTTAAGTTGCGTAAAAAGGTAATAAATCCTGTTAAAAGAAGTTCTGTGTACTACAGTAATGTAAAAGTTTTGATTACGGAATTGTTCACACACATTCAATGGAGTAGCTTTTTTTTTCTTTTGAGGGGGGAGTGTGTTCAATAGGACTATATATACTTTTCTATAAATCTTTCGTACTTATTAAATTTCTGAAAAGCAGGAATTTTTTATACTTGAAACCAAATATTTCCATTTTGCTATCGCGTGGATTGTTTATAGACTAAATAATGATTTGTCGGTCCTTAAAAAAATTGCAAAATACCAAATTGCTATTTTGATAACTATGAAATATTTTGTTAACAGCTTTGATATAGGGTTCTCCGTAAACATATCATAGACTAAGGGTTCCATGAGTCGACAAAATTTGACTCAGACGGTTGCTCTTTCTTCAATTCAAACCACTTTGAAAACCCATTTACTTTGAAAATGATTTCTAAGAGAGAGCCACGATATGTAACATAGCTCAGCACGTCCGAATCACCAAATGTACTATTTTCTTTTTTTAAATTCGTTAAGCGAAATAGACCGAGGTGTAACACACTTCAATTCTTTCCTTCTCGTTTAAGGATTAAGATGCATATAACTTCGCCAGAATTTTGTAAATTTGTGAAGCATATCAACATTCTTCACACTGACTTTTTGCATCATTTCTTGTATTCATTTACATAAATTAAATATCGTGTATTAAGCATGTTTCTCAAAACGAAAAAAGAATCATTGTTTAGTTATTAAATTAGGGACACTTCTTAAAAATTAGTACTTTTTCTAACAATGGTATTTTGTTTTTCAAACTTCTTAATAGATGGCAGCATGAATCAAAGAGATCATTTCTCTCTCTCCATCAGACCTCTTATTCTCTAATATTTTTAATGTGTTCTAATAAATTTATTTCCATAAATTACTCAATTGATGAAAAACAGTGCTAAGACTTAGAAATAATTGCTCAAATATCTATGATAACTTAAAAAGTATTATTTCCATGCAGAAAAAAAGGTAAAAAGAAGTAGTCTGAAAAATGATTAAAACAATACGCAGTTTTAACTCTTCTTTTTATTTCTGCAAATTGAAAACAAATTATTTGCAACACTGTTCTGAAATATTTTTCGATTTTCTTGGGTATTTAGTTATTACGTATATTTTAAACGAAATGAAAAAAAGAAATCTTAATTTTTTTTCTTTTTTTTTCACACACTGATTTTTTATTTTTTTATTGGTCGTTTAATGAGACCGTGTAACAAACGTACCGTCTTTTCATTGCATCTAAATGCTACACTTTTTTTTTTAAATAACGCTCCATGTTTCCCTATTTGATTTAAGAAAACAAAGATTTATCGTGTTTCATTTTAGTGGAAGAGTGGTCCCAAATTCTAATTGATATTTTCAGCACGATAAACAAGGAAGTTGTTTTATTTGCTGTTTCACGAGAAGATCCACAGACTCTATTCTTGGCAAAATTTTCGCATAAAAAGAAATAGCTTCTTACATTCTATAATAATTAATAGTTTTTACGTCCTGTAATAAGTTATTCTGACGAAGGAATAGTTTTTAAGTTGTGTAATAAGGTAATAAATCTTGAAAAAAGAATTTCTGCGTTCTGTAACATTATAACAATTTTGATTGTAAAGTTGTTTTTGAATTCAATGAAGCAGTGTCTTTTTTCTTTTTGGTATTTATAAATATGACAAAATTATTTTATATTCTCCGGAAGTATACATCTTTTATTATTCGAGTTCTAAAAACAAGAACTTGTTATAGTTTAAAAACTATATTTCTAAAGTGTAAATGTGCAGATTGTTTATTGACCAAAATAATAGTTTGATAAAAACCTTTTAAAATAACAAAATATTATTTTAATATATGCGAATTTTATCAAGCAAAAAAAAAAAAAAATGATAATAGCAATAGGCAGAAGAATTTCTTTAAAGAAGTTTTAAGACAACTTTCTTTTTGAAGGAATGAAAGCATGGACAGATTTGCTGCATTGTTTACATTTCGCTAACGAGACATGATTTATCTCATAGGATTTATAATCTAGAAATAAATTACTATAAATTTATCTGCGAAAATATAAAATGAAATAATCAAAGATGTGAAAAAAATCAAATTAAAATGTGTCATGATTTCTTTGTCACTCACGGTTAGGCCTGGCAAACCAAAACGCAAATCGCTATCGATTTGGTTTTTGGAAGCAAGACGCACGAACGAAGTTTTTACTCAATAACAAACACACCCAGTAATGGTTATACAATTCTGTGGAACCATAGAGAAAGCTCTATTATCCGATCATCAGAATTAGTTGAAAAGAATAATTCGTTGAAGTTTCATAAAAATAGAAAGCAGTCCTCAATGAGTAGAGCGCCGCAACGCTTGTGGAGGGGTAAGTGTGTGTGGGAAACCACTCTTCCAGTTGTTAAGTTTCTGTTTCGTTTTCGAAGGAGAGCGAACAGAAAATGACGTCACATCTCTACGACAACCAAGACCGCCTTTCAACTGGCTACACATCTTGGTTATTCAATATTTTCTCTCTGACTGAAGGTTGCCTCAAAAAGGCACCTTTTTAAAGCCTTTACGTCGCCTCAGAGATCGACCAATCGAAAAGCAAGTTCTAGCAATAAGGGTGAAGGAGATCCGGACATCAAAGTACCTACCATAACTTGATTCTCTATTGGATGCCGGTTCTTTTCCAATTGGAGTAGAGTGAGTTCGAAAATTTTATTCTTGCCCTCCCACAAGCAATGTCACAATTAGTTTGATTGCGAAACGACTGCAGTTTTTCAGTCCAGATTTGAATGCATGCAGACACAGCGCGTGATTCTTGAAACAACTCGTTTCAAGCTGCGCAGTAAGCGGCAATCTTAATATACGCACGCCATTATTCGAAGTGAGTGATGACGAAGTCTTCGGAAGGACTGGCTGTCGCGTTCGCGCGCGCGTTCTCAATTATTATCTCGGTACTAAGCCAAAGGTGAGTAAATTCTTCCGAAGTGGTTCTATTGACATCTTCAATAAATTCTGGTAAGAATTTTGAGAACTTGCTTAAGTTATTTTTATATTAGCAAGGCAGAGATCTTCGGATAGTTCAGCAACCGAACGGGCACACGTAAGTATTTTTCGAAATACAAATAACGCTTCGGAAAAGAAGCGGTACTTCTAATTCAATTATTTCGAGCGAAATATTTCGTTTTGTACGCGAGATGAGTTTCAGAAAATATTTTTTTAATATCCTCCGTTGCATGGAGACATTCTTTTTAGTCACTTAAAGTGTTTTGAGTGTGTGTCGTTTATTGTTTTGAACATTTTCTACACAATGATTTATTTTCTAGAGGTTTCGCCGACCGTTCCTGGAAGAAGATGCCCGTCGGAAGTATTGGAATTTAGGATGTTTACGTCTGGAATCGGAACAGAGAAAAGAATTGTGAAGAGGTACTTGGCTTTTTTTCTCTAAAAATCTGAGTGTAGGATTTTTTGAAAATAAGAATCTAAAACGAGAAATTTTAAGAATAAATTAAAAAGAAATTGTCCTATTTGATTCATTTCAGTAACGGTTATAAGTCATCTGGATAAGTATTGTGAATATGTTTATGTGAGTGAGGTATGATTTCAAATTTAAAAATTACCGATGATTTGTGTGTTCCAGCGTTGAGAGATTCTCCAATATTATTCTATTTTTTGCTTTCCATTAACTTAGGTATCATATAATAAAACGTACGGTGAAATCGAAGATAACTGTAAAGACCGTTTGATTTGGCGGGTGTGGGGGTCCGGTCTTCCTTCTCCGCGGAGAGGAGGGGGGGGGGGCTTTTTGAATCCGTTGAAGAACATTTCGGAACGGCCAGTTAGTCACTTTTCTCTGGGTGCCGAATGTTCCACGCTTGAGATTTTCCACTGTTAACTTAATTCGTTTCTTACAATTTTTTTAGTTAATTGTTTATTTTACTGAAAATATATGCATAAAGTTTGGAACGTTCTTTAACCATGCCTTATGTCTACAGGGGAGTTTCGAGAGCAACGATTCTTTATTGAAACGGAGAAATTCGGTCGAGATGTTCGCAATGGATTATGTCAAGAAAGTGGAATCGGAATGGATGTGTCGGAAAGGTTCTTTGGAGTTGCAACAGTGAATTCCTCTGCTGCTGGAAGCATTGTGAAAGAGGTACGTGACCGTTCTCTAAGAATGCTTGGCTAATTTTCTTAGGATTCTACGAAATTTTTACAATTGTAATAATTACGAATTTGTTTTTTTTGTTTACTAATAACTCCCCCACTTTCCTTTTATAATTTCCATTACTGTTTAGTTTAAACGTGCAATTTTTTTTAATCGATCCGGTTTCCGTTGCAATGGGTCTGCTTTGGCGCCCTTCTGAAATTCTTCGCCAAGGAGTGGGCCAAGTTAGTATTTTACTCGGTTTTGATTCTTCACCATGTTGTACAAACGAGAAAAAAAAACTTTATTTAGGACTATCTTTCTAGATTCTCACTAAAGACATATCAATTATTCAGAAACTCATTGTGGGCGTTTCTCGATGTTTTGCAAATGTCCGCATGAATTAGTGCATGCTTTAAACGGCTGCGTGAAAACAGTCACCTGCAAAAAGTGCTGTTACTTTATAAAGTGGATAATAATATTATTATTGTCCAATGAAAAGTGAGATATTTTGACAAAAACGCAGAATCGGTCACTGGTTGGCGCTATTAATTTTTTCTGATTTTGACGACGTTATTCTAAGCGCGCCAATTGTGGTAACCGGGAGGATATCGGGGAGTACTTTAAGATGTGTTGTTGCAAGCATTTTTGTTTTTAATTATTATTTTTTAGAATTTTTCTTTTTAATTGTGTGTTATAAAGTACTTGACGTAAAGTATATAATTTTGTTATAGTACACTAAAATTAATTTTTAATTGGTTTATGTTTGCGGGGATATGTGTTGTGATTTCAAACGACTTTAATTCGCATTTCTGCGTCTACTTTTCGTGGAATATATGACATCGTTTTTTAGCTTCGGATATCTATTTCTTCACATACTCACAATGGCCACCAACGATATGAGTATTGTTACAAATGTGAATGAATATATGCTAAGTATTCTGAAAGGTTTTTGTGCTATGCTTCTTCCGTTAGCAAGCTGTGTTACAATGGTGCATGAAAGACGTTAAATTGAATCGTCGTATGCATGTCCCAAATATTTGAAAAGCATGAAATTAAGAGAAAAACAAGGTTATATAAATTGTTTTAAAAATTTAATTTTTCAGATTCAAAAGTTTTTAATGCTTTTTGTGATTATTTAACTTTTTCGCGCTTTTGCATTACGTCTTCTGGAGGGGTTGCAACTAAGGAAGGAGAGCGCGCTTAGGTGGCGATTTTTGAAAATTGCGCCAACCATTGGCCGCGATTCTGCGCTTTCACCCAAATATTTTTCTCTCTTCACGTTAGAGAAATTGTATTCTATTTTGAATGTAACTACTTTTTTGGATCAGATGACGTGTTTGCTGTAAGACATTGAAAATTTTATTGAGTTCATCAGAAATGTTTTATAAAAAAAATTATCAAGTATTTGTTTTATTTTTCAGTACTGTACTCAATATAAAGTTTTATATTATTATGAATATTATTCTATCCTTTATTATAAGAGATTGTGATTAATAAAAATATAGTCAAGTGTTTTTTGGCTTTTAAGTTGGAAAATTGTTTTAAGGAAACTTTTTTCCTAAGAACCATTTTTAGAATTTTTTCTCCCCTTGAAGTTATGATTTCAATGTTATTTTTCAAACATGCTAGGTATTAAAGTTACATATTACCCTACAAAGTTAGACAATACTGAAATACATTTTTTTTTTTCTTTTTGTGGGCCATATTATTGGCAAGCTTGCCATGAAATTTCAGATCTTATACAAAATTAGTTTTTAAGATATTTGCTGAGTTTAGGTTTTGGTTCCCTTTCAAATTATTTTTCTACTCTTAACTTGATTGAATTGAAAATATAAGTTTGAGCACATTCAGCTCTTTTTGCGAGAAATGTTTATTAATTCCAATTTTTATTACAAAAATCATATCTGCTAGATTATGTTTTTTTGAATGGAAGTTTTTTGAATTCTCATAATTAAAATTGATTTCAAGTGCAATTTTTCTTTAAAAATAGTTTAAATTATTAAGAAGTGTTATCATTAATTTTTCCTGTTGAGATAATACCATGGTTAAAACGCTCCGAGATTACTGTGACAAACAAATTGGCAAGAGATGGAACACTACTGAAAATGATATATCTAAACTCAGCCCTCGCCTAATACTGCAATTAGACATCTGAACTCAAGTATTGCAGATAAAACTGAATATTCCCATGATATATACCAAACTACATCATAATAAACATTTTGCAGTACTGTATTTTAGTTATGCAACAAAAACTCAAATTAGCTAAACTGTCCCAATTTTAAACTAAATTTTTTTTTAATTTTATGTACAAACCTTGTGATTTTTAGCCTGCATTAGTATCCTTACTGTTTTGTACATAAATGCTTTGTGTTTCAAAATTTTTGTGAGAATATTGTGTTAAAATTGGGCTGAACAATCTGTAGATGTACAAAAATATATTTTGAATTAAAAAAAATATTTTCAGTCGTATTTAATTAAAGTAGTGTTTTCATGTAGAACATAAGTTGGAAAGTAACATAACAAAATTAGAGCTTTATAGGCATTATGAAAAATTTTTTTGTATGGTTTTACTAACTTTAAATGCGTTTTTTGAAGATATAAGTATTATTCTAACCCCTAAGGCTTTTTTTCTGTTCATGGATTTATGCGGCTGAAATCTCTAGTTACTTTTTTTTAAATGCTGAAGTTAGTACTTTAAAATTTTTTGTGTTTTTCCCAGACAAATAATTATTAAAAATCAGCAAGGGTTCCTTCTAACTTTTGTTTGCACTAATTTTAGAAACGTTAAAAAAACTTCAGAAATTTTTAACTTTTTAAAATTGTAAAACAGTAGCTGGTGAAACTGCCGTTCTATTTTCAGAATCAATTTAATAATATAATCTGAATATAAAACATCAATTATTTTTACTGTTACTGTCTCGAATTTTTTTTTGACGAATGTAAGCTTAAAAATATTTATTACATCCCAAGCCTTCACTTAACACACACACACAGGAACGTCTGTAAGATCATGATCGGAATAGCTTCCAAAAGTCAAATGTTATCCCGTACACATTTTCTGAAAAACTAGGAATTTCGAACTTTATATGCCGACTGCACTATTATGTGCTGACCAATGTCCATGTCTAGGCCTACCACCATACACAGTCACTACTCATTCAATTGAAAGGCTGCAGTCAGTCGATCTAGCTTATGAGATATTGAGTTACTTACATTGGTTACAGGTTACTGTTTTTACAAGTATTTAACTATGTGTATGCTGTATACCCACCCAGTGGTCATCAAACGTTTTTTGACTCATGGAACCCTTAGTTATAAAGTGCACCCTTTCTTTTAAAGGCGAATATATCATAAAATTATATTTGAAACAGTTCAACATATATTATAGGTACTTTATGTAAAGACAAATGTGTATTCTTATATAACAATTTTAATTTAACCATTTGCAATATTAATATGTGCTCCAGGTGTCACCAAAACATACATTATAATTAGGAACTGGGACCTATGTACTTGCATTCTTTTACAAAAACTATCAAAAGTTTAGTCGTGTTGAAACTATCAAGTCATACAGTATTCTGAATTGCATTAAAATGCTTAAAGGCATGGAAGAAATCTTGTGTATTCTGCTTGAATTTGCAACCTAAAATTTAGGGGCTGTTGCTTCTAAAATTAAGATTTTAGAGATTTATTGTGTGTCAATTTTTAACCAAAAATCAAGATCTCCACATTCATATCTGTATTTTAACACAGAATCTGTTGATAGTTCAATTACTCATTCTTGTTATATCAGTAATATAAATCCTGGTTTTTAATGAAATGGATTTTTAATCCAGACCATAAAAAACATGAATTTTCTTTTTGATTTCGAAACTCCTGGACATGCCTCGTAAAACCCTCAGGCTTCACGGAACAGTTTGAAGACCTTTTAAGGTTCGCAAGTTGCCCCCACTTGTGCATAGGGGCCTCAAGACGTCCCTGTTCATACACGATATATTTAAAAGATCCGTGGGATGAATTGTAATCAATATTTTGTATTTTTATTTGTAAGTGATAACTCATTTCACATTCAATTTTCAAAGGCCCCAGGTACAGTCCCATGAACGAAGTCATAAATTGGCATTTTAATATTTAACACACGTTAGTTCACCATGGTCAATCGTGTACTGAAAACGATGTGTGTTAAAGCAATTTTTTTTTCAAATAAAATACCCGTGCTATGAGCACAATTATATGAAACTACTAATTAAGATAATAATTACAATGTTATGATCTAATACAAGAATTTACCAACAGACATTCTCTAAAAGACTAAAATAAAATTTATAAATACATCTAGCCTTAGAGAGAACATCAGCTAGTATTTGAATTAAAACCAAATCTATGAAACGAATTAAGAATTAAATTCTGCTGAACAAAATATTGCTTGTGTTTATGGTTTGAAATTTGCAATCTAGTTATTTTTCAACACGCAAATCCAGATGCACAAAATAAATTTTATATTTGTTCAATGTTGTAATGAACCAAAATAACCTTTTAAATATAACTCAGTATCCTTCTGTATTTCCATGGTTTACGATGCTTGGAATTATTACCTGTGAGCCTATAACATGAATATATAATTGAGAGAGAATATCAGAGGATAAGAATACCTAAATGAGATTATAAACTATACATGTGTTATGCATTCTCCTAAGGGCACTTTCAGTGTCATCTCCTTGCTGTATTTCTCCATCTAAGGCAGTAGTTTGTGTTCTCGAGGTGACAAATTTGCATTTTATGGGTTGCTCCTTTGAGATTTTGCATACCTGAAAAGTAAACAATGAATTTCTCAGAATTTGAAACAAATGAGTTTAATTTCGCACTTTGAATGCAAGTTTTTGGAACTGGACCCAAAACATTCGAGAACATTGGTATTCGTTATTCGTGAATTTCATGTCTTGGAATTTTATGGCTTTTTTCGTGAAAGTTCACACAAAGCAAATTGTTTTTCTTCATATTTATTACATTTCCTTGCTAAAGTGTTTCTGTAATGAATGCAAGTGAAAATGAGTTCAATTCATGCTTACTGTAATGTTGCATCAAGTTTCTCTAAACTGTATGCAAAATAATATTCTTGTTAATTTGAAATTGATGTGTTTGGTACAAAAGCAAAGAGAATTTTTGTACCCGATTGTTCATTGAACATTTAATTTTTTACCATTCTGAGATAATGTGTTATATAATTGAGTTACTCTCTTTGGGGGAATTTCATGCAAGTTTTATAAAAAAAAGTAAAAAGCTTTCTAGTTTTAAAAGTTTCTAAGCTTTCTGTGACAGTTTCCTCCATTATATTTTAAGAGCTGTAAATGTGCAACATTTTTATTTGCATCTGATTCTATTTTGGAATTTAATTAATACATATCCTACCCAAATAGCGAATGATTTCATCTGGGTCAACTATTGCTAGAGCATATTTTATTAATCAATCTGTTTTATATATTTAGAAACTAATTACATTTTAATTTTTCTTTTTATGAAAACAATGGAATAAAATTTAGAATCGGTTACGCTTACGAACGAGAGGAGGGATTTTCTAGAAGGCAAATGAGTTTTGAAAATAAGAGACAATTTTACAACTCGTTTAATTTTTATAAAATTTGGCATTAGAATTTGTCCAAGCTCAGCACAGTAGTATTTTTTAATGATGTTGTTGAAACGCGCAAAGATGTTCTCACCGAGTGTGGTAAATAGTTAAGCTAGTTTGTGTCAAGAGTATACCAATGCCTTTTTGATTCATGTATTAAAAAACTTGGAAAACCTATATTTTTCATAGTTCAACACCGAATAGTCATGCATACTGTCAGTTAAGTGCAAATATATTTGAAAGAATTATTTCAGTTGTTTGCGAGAAGAGCAGAATATTATTCATGAGGGATTAGTATACGTGCACAACTACAAGCCTTTGTAGATATTTCTGTGAACCCCTGCAGTGCGCCAGACACAAAAAGGAAAGAGATTTCTGTGGTGTTTCGCAAAGGAATCGAAGCACTGTCTCCACAAATGACGACTGCCGCAGATAGTTTTCGGGTGGGGTAGGAATGCAATCGAAGGATGTTTTTGTCACTAACCAAAAATAAATTTTATAAATCATTATTGCTAGAGAGATCCAAGGATTTTGAAAAGAGTTGAAACAATTATAAATGTAAGACCCATGTCATGTCGCGAGAAGAGAAATAGTTGATTGGGTGCCCCGACATACGAAGGGCAAAGAAGAAACTGAGTGGAACATAGTCAGGGTGTGTGGGGGTTAGGGAAACATTGACCCGTCAGAGGCAGAAGAAAGAAGATTGGTAGCGGGGAAAGGGTCTTATATTTTCAAGAGAAGGGTAATTAAAAATTTGATTTGAGGGTGGTGATTTTAAACGCCGTATACATTTTGAAGGCATCTGTTGACATACATAAGCAACAACGATAGGAACTACTCTGTTGCTGCGATTCAAGGGATCTATTACGTGTGAAGTGTTGGAGAGCATGTTTTTTGTCGTGAACAGGACTGCCATCATTTTTGCCGATGTCGGGCCGAAAAATTTTAACGGGAACGTTCAGGTTTATTTTGGTCTGTCTGAGCAAGACGCTAGATAAAATTGGGCAGGAACTGTGTGGTTTTCAAGCGAGTCAAATATCAAAAATGATGCAGATATTTTGTACCCCGAGGCAAGGGAATGGTGGGTTTTGTTGAGAAACGAAGCAAGCTAGCACTGAGGTGTGATCTGCATACCTATGAATGTGAATGTTTATCAATGCATATGATGGTATGGCATCAATGTTGAGATGAAACAGCATTGGGCCAGGTCAGCACATAAGTTTTTGGTGTCTGAAAGTCCAATACTTTTTTTTTTGTTGCTGCTGGTTTCTGTTAATCTAAGAAGTGGGTGAAGAGTAAAACTGTATAGAGATTAGGGTTGATGATGTTATTTTTATTCTATAGAGGACAATAAATTCGACGTTGCTGAGAGTCGATGACACAGAAACAGGTCGCTAACCATCTGGAAGTTTAGGGGGGGGGGAAAAAAACAGCTTTCTTGTGATCTTTATAAAGGTACTTTCTGAATGCTCTTCCAGTAAGGTAGGGTGGAAGAGAGGAAAGAATCAACAGTGTGCTTTTTGTTTGCCGGTAACAGCAGTTCCCGTCTTGCAACTCAGAGGAACAATTATCTTGAGTGTCAAGAACATCGAATATCTGATTCTGTGGACAATTTCTATTTTGTGAGCTTATTGCTGTATTTTTTTGTTGTTGTACGAGTACTTATCCAAAAGTGGTGAGTGAAGTGAAATGTACAATCTTGTACGAGAATGGTAGTCGAAAAGAGATAAATTTTTATTCAAGTTTAAGGTGAATTCTGACTAGCAGATGCCAATCAGATTTCAAACGGGCAGTGTAAATTACAGATTCATACCAAGTCTATTTTAATAGCAGAATCTCTTAAGATTTAAAATTTTGGCTCATAGTTGTGCGGGCGATTAACATCGCCAAAAATGACTGTCACTCCTCGTTTGGATAAAGTCAATGCAGTGAAAGTATCAATATCCGATCGAGCAGGAACATAGAGAGTATAATATTAGCGGCATTGTAGTCGTGGCTATTTTCAATAAACATCAGAGCACCTTGTAACACAGTATTGCGAGGTTTTTTGGATTAAATTCCCAACCAGCCCAGAGGTTGAGCCAAGAGCTTGGAGGAGTCTAGCTTATACGTGCATGGCTAGTTGGTATTGCCACGTGTTTTTAGAATACTTTTGAGCAGTGCCCTTAGGGTAGCAAGGACATCTTTGCCAGTTGGACATGTGTCCCAAAGCCTTGCAAATTGCGAGGTGTCGTATATTTCGTGGCAGTGTGACGAGAAAGAAGCTGCTCAGTTTTTCTGCAGATTGATCCAGCCATTTTAACGTGTGGAATATCTGTCAAGTTGGCGTTTCTTTGATATGACAGTAATAGGCCTTTCCAGTTTCGGTTTGGATTTCAGTCGATCGTGATCGGAAGGGTCAATTTAAGCCGAGCAGTTCTGTGGTGGAACGAGAATGTCCGCGCGTTTGTATTAGATTTGAGCGGTCACTCTAGTAAAACACGTTTAGAGGTTTGTCTGGGGGGGGGGGGTGAAAGAAATTGTCCTTTACATTTAGAGAGGATGGTTTTGTGTAACAGGCAGCTAATGGCCCAAATCACTTCCTGTATTGTATAGCAGATTGTGCACTTTTGCAGTAAAGTGTGTCTTTGTAGGAGCACTGGTGGAAGGAGGAATGCGGTGGTGGGGAGTTTGGTTTGAAGGAAGCGAGTGGGGAAAGGCAACTCGACTCTGAAAAGTCGGGGCATCCATCTATCAGCTGGTGTAGATTTCTAGGTTCTGGTTAAGAGGCGATTTGGGAATGAAATTCCTTGCGAACAGTCGTGCTTTGGGCGTGGAGGTGAAATTTTGGGAGTATTGTAAGCCTCTGCAGCAAGAGATGAATGTGAGAATTTTGAACCAATCGTAAGAGTGACTGATAGGGGAGTGCAACCACAGTTGGCGAGAAGCGGATAGTTGCGCAGTTAGGAGCACAGTAAGGCTTGGTGGAAAGTTTGAATGTCAGTGCAGGACATAGATTTGGATTACAAGTATTTATGTTTCGAAGAGGGATGTGCGGGCTTCCCAGGGACCTTCCTCCCATTTTAAGCTTGGAGGGAAGGGTTTCGAAGAGACGCAGTCCCCATTGGGTGACCTATGTTGTTATTCTATTGCCTGTGCTGACAAGTAGGGTTCCAGTGGGCCGTCAATGGGGGATCGTAGTCCGTCTGCATTCAGGAGAGTACCGGTACGTTCCCAACAAAGAGTAAAATAAGAAAATTGGATTAAAAGGAGCACAACATTCCCGAAGGAACTTCAAAATGTGGGTTCCTAATTTTTTAGAAATAAATAAGTTGGTTCAGAAAGAGGAGGGTATTTCGGTACTCGGGTATCCGAGAGCGCGTAAACTGCAATTTGAAGCATTGCATATTTCGTGGCAGTGATACGAGAAAGAAGGCGGCTGTTTCGTCTTCCTGCTGATTGGTCGGGCGACTTTACAGTGTTGAATGTCTGTTTCTTTGATAATGCATTGATTGGTTTGTAATTAAATTGTTTCAGCAAGTTTTAAAAATTTGCATGTCATCTTGGTTCTGAAATTTTTTAGCGTTCATGTGGGTGATTTTAGTTCATGACCGCTGGGACGATGACAAGAGGTGTTTAGTTCTGGGAATTCACCGGTCTTTCCGAGTGATGGTAGGGCCTCACTGCTTCCCATAGTAAGGCTGTGATTGGGCCAGATGCCTTCATTGCATGCGGTAGTGTTTGTTGGGGCATTTTTCCACGTGGATCCCCACATACCCGAGGGAGCCAACCGTTTGAAACTTTTTAGATTGGGGGCTTTTATTCAGACCTTTGCAGTCCTCTTATCCAGGGTCTGGCTAGACTTTTTTTATACTACAAATCAGAGAGAGGGGTTCAGAAGAGGATGGGAATCCTCGAATTTCTGGGAAAGCCTAGTGTCAGAGTCTTAGAGGTAGGGGCAAGCTCTTTCTTCTTTCACAGTGCTCAGCAGGCAGTTCTTGCAAGGGAAGGAGATCCTAATTAGGCCCCGTTCGGGACAGTACCGTTAGACTCCCGACAAAGAGCTAAAAAGAAATTGCTATTTCATTAAAAGGAGCACACTGTTCATAAAGAATTTAAAATTTCTTCGAGAGCATGAGTTTCAAGGAAAAGCATTGTTCACTCTCAGATTGGGGAAACTGAACCATGCAAAAAGTATGCAGCTCAAGGGTTTCATAGGTGTCTTCAGTCACACCCTGTAATGTTGGGGGGGGGACCACTTTGAACGTCGACATGAGTCAGCGTTTCGAGGAATCACCACATTCAAGCTCATACTGTCCATGGGCTTGCAATCCAGCGATGGTGTTACCTTGTTAAATAGGAATTTGTCAAAACAAGAAAGTTGAAGCGCCCCCAGCACAAAAGAAACAAACAGAAGAGTGTCAATCTTTAGACATGTTTTTAAATTTTTTGGGGTTTTTTTTATAGCTCCTCTTTTATGTCCATTCAAGTGCAGGGGAGCTCAACACGCTGCACTTTTATTTTTATCTACACAGAAATATGACTTTTTAAAAAAAGCTCTTCTAAGTACAGTGACATTACAATAGTTTGTTTTCCAC
This sequence comes from Trichonephila clavata, assembly GCA_019973975.1. Taxonomy (NCBI): domain Eukaryota; kingdom Metazoa; phylum Arthropoda; class Arachnida; order Araneae; family Nephilidae; genus Trichonephila; species Trichonephila clavata. Next base: position 44,516 of record BMAO01008153.1, read on the forward strand.
ACGATTTGAATTTTTTTTCAGTTGATCTCTTTATTTTCAAATGAATGCTTAAAAACACAATTTATTCTGCATTGACCAAGTAAAAAAAGAGCTCTGTTCACTTTTACTTAATTTTATACAGGGGTAAGCAGAAACATTAACCACACAACTTCACATCCAATGAATAGACATGGCCTTAGAGCGAGCTGTTACTCGAATGAAAAGTGTGCAAAAGAAAAGTACCAAGCACTCACACCTGTGTATTTGTGTCCCCCTAGGTCCAACCCGCTTGCGCAGACGAGCGTCCAAGGGAACGGCACGGATACTTCCAGGAGATAGCTTGAGCAATATGCAGTGGCTACTCGTCCAGTGCTTCACACGCAGCTCTTTCGTCTCGCATCGTGGCAATCCACGCATTGAAAAGGACCAAAGTACACTTAGGACAATTACTTACAGCATTATACCTAGCTACTACCCAAGGAATTGTGTACCAAAGATTTTTGCAAAAACAAAAAAAACCCCTTGTATTTACTTTGATTGGATGTGGGAATAAAACGTTTTTTTATAAACCATTCAGTCTCATTTATTCATCCCACAGTAAGAACATAGCTCAAATTCACTACCTATTTTTAGCACTTTTAATACTCAAACACGATACGAAGCCTTCTGTTTCCTTAATACGTTACAGCATCGCCACTTTACGTATAAAAGTCATGGTAGTTCTAGAATGTGATTTATTAAAATGTTGTAAGAATTTCTCAGTAAAGATAAGAGTGGATACTTAAAAAGTGCAATTGTTGACGGGCTGCGTGGTTCAGCCCCTCATGTTAGGTTATTATTTGAGAAAACTTAGTGTTCAATTTTAAAAGGTGGTGCACTTCAATGTCTTAGAGAAAATCATATCGTGGTTATGTCTTCTTAGATCTAGCAATTTGGAACGTGATTTTGTTAGATCTAGTAGTTCGGGGGAGGGGTTCTCGGGAACTTTTCTTTTTTCGATTGCTAGCCAATATCTTAATCACATATGCACCCTAAAGTTTGGAAAGTGAAAAACAAGAGATATAAAAGACCAGGATTTTATTGCTTTTTAAAACTATAACTCCTGGAATAATACTTAGGATACAGTCTTGAACGTTTTCCAAAAAGAAAAAAAATTATATAGCTTGTTAAATGTGTTTCTGAGAAATTGCTACATGCCAGCTACTGAAAGAGATTACAAAGAAGAACGTTTTTCAAACAAAAATGTGTTCTTTTTTATGTAAATCAGGGAAATGAGTCTTTTTACTGACAGCAAATTTCTGTGTTAATCTCCTGCCACTCATTTTGCCAGCAAATAAAAAAAAAAACTGAATATATTTTGAGCTCCCAAATGCTAAACTTAGAATTTAAAAAAACCATGATGTAGTGAACAAGTAAATCAAAAGATACATTCCAAACATAGGACTCCGTAAAACGTATTTTCTGCCCTTGAAAGAAATGTTGAATAGTTTCCAACAAAACCTTGAACTGAATGAATTCCATTTCCCAAAATTGGGCAGCAGCAGCTGCCAATGAAATGACTTTCCCACATGAAGACATGTTGTGCCTGCAAAGGCTTAATGGGTTGCACTTTGGCAACCATTAGATGAAAAAATAATTTGTTTACTCTGCTATATATACCTTATTTCACACATTTTCAATACTCCTTAATTCAGGAAAATTTCTTGCTTTTTAAACATATTACAGTGGATTAGATAGAGTACAGGTTATAAAACTTTTCTTTTGAGAGCTTTCTTTTAAAATGACATAAGAACAAAAAAATAATCAAACGATGCTAAATAGAAAAAATTATTGGCTCCTGTGATACCTCAAATCATTATAAACATGCCTGCAAAATTTAAAAGCTTTATCTTCATTTTTTATCAAGTAATGGAGCAATATTTGATGGTGGACAGCACCTACCACGCCGACATTTCAGATTATCTGCTAGAAAAGAGCCTGATAAAAAATGAATTAATTATTTTTCTAATGCACATCAATGAGATTGACATTATATATGCAGTGATAAATCATTTTAAGAAAGAATTGTGCAATTAATGCAAAAATTCTAGTTTGTGAATTATTTACTGAAGATCAAATGGATTGGGTCAAGATTTAAAAGTTGTGCATGCTTTTTATGATATTATTATGAATGAAATTAAAACTTCGAAACGGATTCTCCCAAAACACAAATACTAAATCTCATTTTGATAACTCAGATAATTAAAAATCTAATTCGCAAGAATAGAAAAACTCCTGTTTTTATACATTTGTTTTTGGTGATATATGTATATCCCATGTGTGCGAAATTCAACACTTTTATTTTTAAAATAATTTTACTTATTTAAACAAATAAGCATATGCAATTCATAGGTTTGATATATTTTACCTATAAATTATTTGATTTTGCTTTCATTCGTGTACAACCAGGGTGGGCATTTCGCTGACTGCAAAGACATTTTGGGACGACCGCCGTTACTAAGACGCACTTACTAAAAGAAACATATTTGTGGAACACCAACCCTAGCTAGACTTGAGAATCGACTTTTTACAATCCACGTGATTGTGTTTACTTAAGCAAATAATTCTATGTATGTGTAGACACATATACCTTTATTGGAAGGGCATGATGACCCTTTAAGGCGTATATATCCGTCTCGCCCAACCGGTACGTTTAATGCTCTGGAATTATATGTCTTCCCGAAATAAGATTCTTCTCTTTGTGCTGTTATCGGAAAAACTATTCCGAGGGCTTTGGAATACAATAAAATACCCCGAGAGTGTAATGCGAAGGATTGACTTATTTCAGAGAAAAGTTGCTGTTTCTTGTACCATTTACCCCCTTCCCCCAATCCGCCTATGTGAAAAACAGTGGCACTGGGGAATAAATAGCTTAACTTCTAAGGGTAACCCTTAACTCCTCACTGGCGCTACAGGGGGAAAAAGCCATCCCCACAATGCCAGCTGTAGAAATGAGTTTTTTTCCTTAAGCCAAATGTGAAGAGGAGAGTAAACATTGATGATTAGGCACCTGACCATAACATCGCACTTAAGCCGGATTGAGTTATCGTGTTCCGTGATGGCGCGGGATCCGGCAGCAAACATGTTTACATTGGTCGGGTACAGATTCATCTGTTCACAGCATTGAATACGTCTACTCTTCTCCAACTAATAGTCTCTCATAGTTGTTTAAGCATTCAACTTGACAATTTTGTGTTACTTGTGTTTGTGTAGTAAAAATAGTAATATCTCACATTATAAAAGAGCAGTAAATGTCGAAAGCAACTGTGAAAAAAAGAAAAATATATAATTTTAATATAGAATGGGAAGAACAGTGTTTCTTAACAAAGTTGAAGGCAAACTGTGTGTGCTAACATCATGCAAGCGTAAATTTTCCAAAAGGTAGAATTTCAAAAGCATGTTTGGAAGTTTTGATACAATATTTCCATTAAAATACAAACTGTGTAAGCAAAAGTTACAGGAATTTAAATCGTAAATAATTGGTTCACACAATCGTATTTTACTAAACCCAATCCTATACCTAAGACTGCAACAGTTGCACCTTTTCGTGTGTCATATATTAGCATATTAGATTTTAAAAAAATGTTTCTGTAAGCCAGAGATTCATTCTCTTGATTCCATTCAAGAACAAATATGAACCTTTCAGCAATTAAAGACCTACAACTTCCTCTTAGAAGTTTCGCACGCCGTATAGAAATAAATTCTGATGTAGCTGATCAGCTGAGCCAAGATCTTACTAACTACATATGCTTTTCTTTGCAGTTTGACGAAACTACAGACGTGGTTGATATTTTTCAACGTTGGATTCTTCTAAGAAAGACTTTTAAGGATATAAGAATTATTAACAATATTACCTCTAAAGAAGAAAACATGAAGTGTGAAGATGTTTAATGAGCATTCAAAAAAAACACAAGTGGAGAAAAAACTTCAAATTTATAAAGTTGCATCAAAGGCAGCGGAGGGAGCCTTATCAAAGACCGGCACAGTCCATGGGTTTTTGGTTATGTATATCAGAGTCTTTGACATCGCATTTGGTTTCTTATTGTGTTATTCACCTACAGGTTCCACCAATTCCTTCTTGTCTCACAGATGATCACTTAGAATCTAGTGCAAAACTAGCAGTTAGTGATTATATACTGAGATATTCAAGATTGTAAGGCAGAAAGTATGCACACTAAGTATGAGAACTAATTATTGCTGAAAATGATTTATGTTTTTAATGTTTTTTCAATTGTTTGATCACAAATGCATTATTCGATATTATTTTATTTGTGTTTATTATTATGTTTGTCAGTGGCGTAACAGAAAATGATTGCCCCCCCCGCAAGGTTAGGTCTTGCACCCCCACACAAGTCTGATCTTTATATATATACACACTTGTGCTAGAAAAAGTCTGCATTCACCTACTACTGCTTACATAAACAACAAAAACTTAAAAACTGGAATTTAAAATTTTTTTAAAAAATTATACTTAATTTAGTTCATTTCAAGTATTGAGAATAACAAAAGTAAACTCTGTTTGCTCTCAGTTTTTAAAATAAAGACAGGTTTTGTAGCGGTATTAACAAAAATCAAGTAGAAAAAAAATCAGCATTCACTGTTCAGTAGTAACTGTAAAGAGGATTATGAGTTATTTAATAGCTGTTTGGATAACCCTTTCTTTTGAAAACTTCTTGAAGTCGTTTTGGTATTGAATTAACAAGTTTAGTGGTTTCTTCAGAGCTTATCTTATTTCATTCGTCCATAAGAACACTCTTTTCTAGCAAGTGTGTATGTATATATATATATACAAAGGATTACCAAACCATAACATAATGTACCTTTATACATCACATAAAAATATTTAATCTTAAAACTTATAAATGAATACTAAATCAACGAAGTAAATAATGAGTAATCAACAGGATGAGTAAACGAAGTAAATAATGTATAACATTAGAGTACTTACAATATTTATTAAAATGGGAAATCTAACGACAGCTAACCTGGTAACTTGAATAAAAACGAATACTAAGAAAGACACGAACACTGCAAAAAAATATTTTAGATTAGAAATTCTTACGAAAGAAAAAAGGTATCCCTTACTTTATTTTTCGTTTCTGAATCCCGATATGAGCTTGACCTTAAGTTCGATTATATTCTAGCATAAATATTGCAACTTTTAAAAAGGAGATTTTTTTTGTACGAGGCAAAATAGATTTCATGATAAAAGAAATAAAAAACTGATACATTCCATTATGCTTCATTTGATTGAATACTCATAACGCAAGACCAAAAAATCATTTGAAACTTTCTCTATGCTTTTCCAAGTATTGTAATATTATTTTACTTGAAAAAAGCGCAACAGATGTACGTTATTTACGACTTCGCTCAATAAAAATGAAATATATGATGGGGGGGGGGACCAAAGAAGCCAATAAGTTACTTTGCTACTTCGTAAAAAGTAAATCATGTCTTTTTTTTCCTCCCTACAGCTAATGTAAAGTATACTGTAATAATTAATAACTGTAATGAATTTTTTGTATCTTCCTAGCATTTTGTCCGATTTTCCGTCTGAGTTTTGTGTATTTGTTAATAATTTAGGTTTAAAAAGAAAACCCACTAAAGAAAAGTATCTCTCGTTGCAGGGAATACAGCAAATAAAAAAAATGTTTTCTGATATGGTTATTGGATCAAAGATATCTAATTATCCTATTAAAGTTTTATTTTGAATGGCGTTACATAGCCAATTGGGGAAAATCGCTTAAAAATTCGATTTTAAAAAATGTGAAGCAAATTTTCAGAAAATCCACAGTAATGGCCTTAGCCAGGCTTTGGGCCCCTTGAAGCCTTGCCCCCCCCGCAGTACGGGGGTGTATGTTATGCCACTGACATTTGTATATCTTACGTTTTGCTTAAAACGCAGTTTTAAGAATAAGGCTTCAATTGTTATGCAGGCAAATAAATACGCATTCCAAATCTATTGTTAAGTGAAAAAGGATTGTAAGCCTTTTTTAGCTCATTACACCTAAGCCAAAGGTGGACCGCAACACCTTCAAAAGATTAGAGGTAGCCCGCACCCTGGAAAAGTCTGCCCACCCCTGGTGTACAATATTTAACATGCAAAGTTTTTTAAAATCATGGAAATAAAAAATAAAGGCATAAACATCTTTTGTACGGCTTGTGCATTAGCTCTGAAGTGTGTGTATTTTTTTAATAATTATTAAAATAAAGTTTTATGAAATATTGATCTTTTGTTAGTTTTCTTCTATGTATTCATTATGGCAGTATACTAATTAATTGTTCTACATTTGTGCAATTTCTTATGGTAAGCAGCTTTAAATAAGATAATTAACATTTCATATAAGTTTCAGTCAATTCGATGAATATTATATTATTCAATTCGTGAAATAAAAACTTCAAACTCATTTTACTCCATGTTGAATTTTTGATCCTATATTATCATTCAAAACCCTAAGGCTCTTTTGACAGTTGAAGTAGGGATGTGAAATTTTTATAAATGTTCTCACATGTATGTTTTGTAAAACTGCCTATGAAATTAACTCTAAGATATGTAGTAATTTTTTAAATAAAATTTCAGAACCAAAATGAATGCTTTTGAGAATGTTTGTGTATTTCGCAACAAAAAATTAATGTAATATTAATGAGTAGGAGGATACAAAAAAACCATGTATGTGTATTATATGGTATATTATAAGGTATTTGAAAAAGATTTAAAAAGGCTTAGGGATTTAAATGTTAAAACACCTTTAAAAAATTTTAATTTTACAAACATTTTGTAATAAATTTGAAATTTTATATGGAATTATTTAATAATGGCCTATATAAAATAAAATTAAAACTGAATTTTAAAATTAAAAAGCCAATATCTTTACTACAGCTGGACAATAGGACCTGGAAGAGAAGACTATGACTGTGTAAATATAAAAAAAATTTTCCTTCAAAAACAGTATAAATTTTTCAAAAAATAGAATGAAATTTTCAATTTTTCAATCAAAACAAGTTTACACAACATCTTACTATCTCACATACTAAACAAACCATGCTTATTAATTACAGTTGCAACCACATCAATGGCGTACACAAACTATGGGGGGGGGGTTCGTTTTAAAAAACACCGAAGAGTAATCTTTACATCAAAAATTTAAAATCTGTTGGTCTGTGGGTAGTGTTAGAATCCCCTTGAAATCCATGTCAACCCTCGAAGCCCCCCACCCTCCCTTGAAAAATTCCTGGGTGTGCCACAGTTGGAGGGATATTTAAGTTTTTAATAAATTATTCCTTCTATATGTTTAAATTTTATGGTAATATTTGTTTTTTTTTTGCTTATACATGATAAATTTTCAATTTAATTTTGAAGGAATATTTTATGAAAAGGCATTTCTAAAATATTAATTACTTTGTATATTTGAAATGATGCTAAATATTCATATCTTCAGAAAGATCCTACTACATTTTAGGAATTTTTATAGGTATCGAACATTTCGACTGGGATAATATACCAGTATGGATGCCAATGGAAGCTTAAGCTGGCCATAAAATTGTGTATTTTTTTTTGACACAGACCTCATAAAAAATGGTGCCAAATATTAGTATTTTATTACAAAAATCACTCCAAATATCTTCAAATGTTTTGGATAGTAACGCTCAATCAGACAATTTTGAAGAAAATTTAAATGCAATTTATAGTGTTACAAAATAAAATTCCTTAGCATCAAAGAACAAATGAATCAAAAACTTTGAAATGAACTGATATACATAATATATACTGTCCTTAAACGGATTAACTTACTGCAAAAGTTTCTACACAAAAAGTGTGATATGTATTTCCAAACACTCAAGATGGTTAATTCATGTTATGTTTGTATGCATAACAATGAGGTTCTCTGAAACTGGACTATTTTATGAATTTATAAAGAATGATACATATAAATACAAAGAAATTTTTTTTAAAAAGTACACTATCCAAATAAATGACTCTTATAGAGGAAAAAAATATATATTTACGCCAAAGAATATATCTCAATATCAATTGGAAAATTTCCTGTTAACTAACTCTGATGTTATAATATACTAGTTTCATAAACAAGTAAATTTCTCTACATGCTTATGAATTGTATTTTAGTACTGCATAGCATGGATACAAACACTATTGTATTTAGAATAGTACACAATTTATATGTAATTCAATAAGTAAAGAATACATTTATAACAAAGGAAAATTGAATTGAGTTTCTAAAAATTATTCTTCCCTTTTCCATGACACATTTCCTTTCATAAGATTTTATTAAAATTTAAAAAGGGACTGATTGAATGGTGTACACATGAAAATTTGATTGCGAGCAGGTATGAATGCCCAAAATGTGGGAAAGACATGGTTTTGAGAGAAAGAAAAGGTACAATTGATGGGCATGAATGGTGATGCCGTACGAAAGGAGAGAATCCGCATGATGTTTGCAAGTGTGAGAAAAGGTACGTGGTTTTCTAAAAGTCATTTGAGTAAGTGTGATATTTTGATTTTAACACAGCATATTTTTGGAAAGTCTATGAATGTGTTTGCTGTGAGTGATGTGAAAGTGAATAAAAATACAGTTGTTGATTGGTACATGCTTTGCAGAGAGGTCTGTATGATTGCTGTTTTGAATGAAAGTGAACCACTTAGTGGTAAAAGAAAAATTGTTGAATTTGATGAGAGCATGTTTAAGAAAATGAAGTATGGAAGAGGCAAGCCTACGAATGGTCAGTGGATGTTTGGAGGAGTTGAAAGGGGTTCGAACAAATGTTTTTTTGGAGTGGTTGCTAATAGAACGAAAGAGGAGCTTTTGAGTGTAATAAAGGAGTGGATGGTACCAGGGTCCGTTATAATTTCGGACTGTTGGAAGGCCTACAATTGCCTGTCAGCATTTGCGGGTCAACCACAGTCTGACTTTTAAGGACCCTGAAACCGGTACTCGCACGAATTCCATCGAAGGGACGTGGTCTGCGATCAAATGATCTTTACGGAACCATGCTGCCCGTACGGAGGGCCAATTTGACCACTACCTCGACGAATACATGTGGCGACGGCGGAGAGATCATTAGTTGGATGATGATGTTTTTCAGGAATTTCTCTGTGTGATCACCGCATTGTACCCTCCGGTGGAGAAGGACGTCCCTTAAGCACGTAAGTTTTCCCAATTTCTTCCATTTTAGAATGTCTCAAATTTCGTACAAAAAACAGCTCAATTTCAATTGTTTTGATTCATATGGTTTTCAGAATTTTCCATCTTTAGGGCTTTCGGACATAACGTCATGTTTTCATCAGTTCCATCGGTCGCGAGTTCTAAAATCACGCCTCGGTGCCATTTTGGTGCTGATCAAAATAATCTTCGCCAAGGGGTGGGCTAAAATAGGAATTTACCTTTAAAAAGGTATAAACACTAATTTCTATATATTTTTTAATTTGTAGATAAAAATATGCTTAATTCACATATTTTTTAAAATGGTAAAAAATCAATTTTAATCGTAGGATAAAATATTACAGCTTTTACTTTTAATGTGTTTGAATCAATTTATGACTGTATAATTATTTAACCACTGTTTTGAAATAAAATGTAATCAAGCCATAAAACATAGTTAAGGCTTAATTATACTCATTAAAATAAGAGAATGAGAATTATGATAACAATGTTAACATAATGTACATATATATTCAAGATGACTAGGTAATGAGTTTTCCCATTCACATTCCTTTCTAAATGTTCTTTTAATCTTTCATATCCAACACTTGATTTTGTGATAAATAACAATTAAGTGTATTATTTTATATATTTAAAAAAAACTGAATTAATCAGGACATAAGCAAGTCAATAACTGTAAGGCAGTAACAATTTAAAGGAGAATTTGATTAGAATGGAAAATATAACCCATCTTAGAAGTCGTTAAACAATATCATTAATAAGTGTACTTTCCAATATATAAGTATACAGCTAGTTAATAAGAATACTGATAAAAACACGACAAGTAACTACTACACTGTAGGAGGCTTGGCACATTTATTAACTCTAATAAAAAGTTATTCTTAAAAAAATAACAAGACTTTCCTCTACCTCTACCTAGAAAAATGTATAAACTAAAATATTAAGTACATAACAAGGTAAAGTTAGAACT
>BMAO01008154.1:0-41070 GCA_019973975.1 Trichonephila clavata
GCCTCACACTGATGAGCACTGTACAACGTTGTACTTCAATGATAATCACTACCTTCTTCAACTTTAAAACCTTGTTCATGGTTACACAAAAGAAGAGATCCATCTTCTCATTAAAGCACGTCTGATAGAAATTGCTTACATTTGTTATTTATCACTAGCTACATCAATTTCTTTCGATACAGGGTCCTACTAACTTTCCTGTTTCAAAAGGTGTTACAAACAACAACTCAATATACAGAGAAAAGTCTTTATTTGTGAACAACAAATATGACGCCATTTTTACACTAACTGGTTTTAAAAATTATGTTCCATAAAATGGCGTCCTCCAATGATGATGGCTGACAGTTCTTCGGTTCTTAGAACATTCCCTCTGCGCGGTTTGACGAATCTGATGTCCCCTTCCACTCTGTTAGACACTGTGAATAAGCAAAATTTTCCCACGAAGTAGAAAACCTTCGCGTACAAACATCGTCCTACAACCCTGCTGCTAATGTGAAAATACCACCAGGTAGTGGCTGCCATTCCACCGAAATATGCGACGAACTATGGAAAACTCGACAGATTTCGCCAGTGTCACTGCTGTGGTAAGGGGATTATTTAAACGAATTAATGTGTTCAGCATCGTATGTGTTGTTCCCTGACAAAAGACTTTCTGTATCTTGTTTGTTGTTGGTAACTGCCTTTAGAAACAGGAGGTTAAAATGCCGGACCCTATAATTCAAATTCACTTCTGTTGTTGTTCTTTATCCTTGAGTGATCTGAACTGAAGTCAGGTCAGTTTCAGAAGGTCGTTGTCCACAAAACGTGGCGATACAAGGATAGGTTGTTAAGGCCTCCTTCTAGAAACCAGCATCTCAGAATGTGATACACTGAAGCTGATGGCACAGCTTTTTATGAGGGCTGGATTTTCTGCTCTATCTTAGGAAGACATTTCAAGAGACCACATGTTAGCTCAGCCGGTTCAAGGATCAGATTTATTTTAGTAGAGATTTAGGAGGAGTTCTGCGTACAATTGATGCTGGCGAATTTGCCATATTAAACTTAGTTTACATCTTGCATTAGAGTACAGTTCATGATAAGTTGTATGCCTGTAGCTCTTCATTTTCTTTACCTCTTTAGCCAATCTATCAACAACTTACGATTCCACTGTCAAGATGTAATGGTATCCACAGAAAATGGACATCGTAGGTCTGAGAGATTTTCCAATTTGATGGAACAGAAATACTGGTTTCATCGCTTGCGGAGGACCAGCCACTAAGGTGTTGCAGTGCACGAGCATTGAAAAACTTTTGGTCTCAACACCACAATTTATAGCGTATACCTCAAGCCCTCCATTAATCGCAATTTACTCACCCTGAAGATGGAACAAGTGTCGGAGTCTGTGGAGGGGGAAGCCTGAATAAAAGTACCGTTGCCTGCGCATACGATTACCGTAAAGGTATAGACCGGCAATCGCTTTTTAGAATGCAATCACAATTTCCTGAGTCATTGTCTACGCAGAACCATATTTACGTTTCTTTATGTTTAAGGCAGTTTAAATGAATTAATTTAATATTATACTAGAAATAATTTTATAGGCAGTAAACAAATGTTGATTTTTAAACCATAGACCATGGATGATATTTATGTGATCACGTTTCAGGGCCACCGTATCGAATATGCGAATGCGGATTTCCTTCTGAGGCCCATTATCACACCGAAGAGGGGGAGGGTTAGAGTTTAAACGTTTTTATAATATTATTAACGTTTGAACGTTTTTATTTAGGCACCAAATAGCGGTTAAAGTTCATTTTTCAATATGTTCCACAAAACTTTGAATTTCAAGATGCTTCGGTCTGAGTTTTTGCTTTTTAAAATTATATTCGAGATATATTTATGAATGTAAACAACTGCACATGCTTGATTTTTGAAAGAATCGGCATTAAGGATTTAAGATTTGCTGTGCCTGTGGATTTGCTTATATTTTGACCAATTGGAAAAGAAGGAAAGCTTAATAGTTTATTGGGCATCTGACACCTATAATAATTGCTCAGTATTTATTTTATTTGTGGTCTATATTTAGATCAATAATTTTAATACTCAAAAGATATTCAAAAGTAGATCTACTAGATCAAACGCGATGACTATTTCAACAAAAATCTTTCTTCTTACTGTGAATATTTTATTCAGTACATAACAGGCCGATTCTTTTCCTGATATGCATGAAATATAAAAACGATGCATCGATGTTTTAAAAGATCTGTATAAGTTAAAACCACACCAAGTTTATGAGAGAGTAACTTATCGTTTGATATTTGCCAGATAGCATTTTGTATGTTATGTCTGTTTTACTTAATCATCATGGTCAAAAGAAAACAGTACTTTTTATTAAATGAAAAACATTTTCTTAAAACTCGCAATTGTTTTTCTAAATATAGCGAAATGTTTCATACTGTATACATTGATATTATCAATTATAGTAAATATAATTTAATCAGACATGATTGCATTTAAGATTTAAGGCGAATTTTGAAATGAAATTAGAGACTTATAGGAATTCACCGGTTCCCGTGCGTGCGTATACTGGAACGTGCGGGCCTTAAATTTTCTCCTGAAGGGTTTTAAAAAGTGGATAGCCGTTTTGGCTCGCAGCTCATATAGTTGATTTAAAACGGAAGAGAAGCCAGAAGTGGTGACCACTGTCATATAGCATTGGATTTGTATTGCTGTTATATTTCCTAGTGTGAATAGAATAGCATAAATGTTTAAAAGATTACCGTATTGTGTATTTTAACCGTATCATTTCTTTAGAATGAAACCAATATTTTTAATTAAATACTCGGCAACGAAACCCCCAAAAACCAGATTTTAATTTTAGAATTCTAATGGTGCTTGTTTTCTCCTTTGAAAATTATTATACTTTTAAAAATTTAAAACACGATTTTACGGTTAATCGAACAGAAAAGTAAATAACTTTATCATAAGAATAAAATGATTAACGAGAAAATTAATGCCATTGTTAAAAGCGTAGGTCTTATCCATTGTTATAATTCTTTCTAGTTTCATTGAAATGCAGAGTTAGTGAAAAATGTAGTACAAAGCACCCACGCTTTTACCACAATGACAGTAACTTCGTTAATCATTTTATTCTTCCATTACACTATTTTAAATTTTAAACTAACTATAAATGCGTGTCTTTATTTTTAAACTATTTTTCATTTTTAGTTCAATCTACAATGAAGGAGTATTTTTAGTTTTTAAAATATTTTTCATTGATGAATTAATCTTAAATGCGTCATTTTGTTAAATTCATGAACATCCGTTGTCGTTTCACCTTAGGTTGAAACTTATTCTTCATCACAAATCTGGAAACATTGTCTGAATTAATGGCCAAATCTGAAAGGGAAATCGTTAACTTAGATACTGATCAGGATAATGAAACAAAATTATTAAATTATTGTATTGTCATCAGTCCTGACAGTCCAACATTTCGAGAATTAATTCATTCCTAAAAGGGTGAGACTAAGTTCAAAGATTTGCCAAATAGGTCAAGCTAATAAAAGTGTGTAAATAACTTCGTTTATGAAGCGAGCAGAACTATGGCTCTTCCATTACAGCTATCTGTCAGTTGGTCATAGATTTATTGTCCACTTTATGCTTTGAACGTTTTAAAATGACTTTAATAGCTTCTGTTCAAAGATACAAAAATATTAATGAATATTAAAAGATACCAAAGATCGCAACTTTAGATGTCGAAAAGTTCAAGATATCGATGATAGAGAACAATGCCGAAGGAACCTGAAAATTCAAAATTTAAAGCTTTAAAGAAATATCAACATGCGTTCTGAATTAAAAGTAATGATGACTTTATATTTATTAAATTTGCATAGATGATGGTAATCATTATTATCACTTAAATAATAATCATAGTATTTATTAGGTCCCACATGATACATTCAAGAAATGATTATAGATTGAGTACAATTTATATACGACACGACATCTAAATCATTTGTTGGTATTTCAACCTACTTGTTTTTGCATCCAGTATTAAATTATTTTCCTTTTTAAATTTCTGAATTATTTTATAAAGAGTTCATAGAATTAAGATAGATTTGTAAGAACAGGATGTATATTATAAGAATTTTTAGAAAATACTTGAGTTGTACTTACAGTCCTTCCAAATTACCAGTCCTAAAACGTCTTCCTCGTGTTCCGAATGGGATTGAAGGATAAATACCTGATTGAAATGAATTTTTAATATTAGCATATGTTACATTTCTGCATAATTATATCGCTCACTCCAAAAGTTAAGCACGGAGAGTGAAAATGCTAATTTCGATGCTAATCAGAATTGAAAGGATGCATCTGCTGCAGAGGTAGATGGAAGTATGCAACATGTTAGGTAACAGCCAGTCGCTTTCATGTCAAGAATATGCAAAAGGGCAGTCTTATAAGAAGCCAGCTTTATGAAGGGTTACATAAGTTGATTGTAAGTACTGATAGAAAGTGTTTAAACTCGTACCATTTACAAGATACGTGCTACTTATGACTTCAGAAAACGAATGGAAGATTCTGAGAGCTGGCGTGCTGTGGGAGAATAGCAGGACAGCCGATCACAGATGGTGTTTTTCATGTTCATTCTGTAATTTCACGTTTATGGAGACAATTCAACCACACAGTCAGTTGTCTGAAGGTCTGCAGGTGGTAGCCCAAGGTTACAACCCCGCGGAAGATCGATATATTGTTATTGTAGCCAAGCGGAATCGCAGAGCAACTTCCACACGTGTGAAATCTATGGTAACAGCGTCCATTGATAAGGCTATATTGCAGCTACCGTTAGCCGAAGATTGCATATGAATGGACTGTATGCCCGCACTTCGAGTTTGTGGGTTCCTCTATCCGTCCAATCAAGAGGGGCATGATTAAAGTGGTGCCGGGAATATGGAAATTGACTGCCCGATCGGCAATGTCATGCTTACTGATGAGTCAAGATTTGCTCTGGAGCCAGATGACAAGCGTATAAGGATATGGCGTAAACAAGGAACACACAATCAGCCCCAAAACATCACCGAATATCACGCATTCCGAGGCGGAAGACATGCAGGTGGGCAGGACTTCATTAGATACCGCACCGACCTACACATCTTTAAACGAGGTTCTGTGATGCTGTCCGGTATCTAGGATGGTCTTAGGTCCATTGTGATTGTACGCTCAGCAGTTGGTCTACTTTGTTTTAACTCGTTACCATCCAGTGATCTATTTATAGATCACCTCCCACTCAGAACTCCTAGAAACGATATCTTTAATCACTTTAGCTGTCATTACTGGTTTCATACATGTGGCCACCCCTCCCCCAAAGGAGATTTCCAGCATTCTTCCCAGAGCAGTCCAGCAGTTAGCGTCTGATGTTTGCTATCTTTGAAGCTTCAGCGTACGATTTTGTATCCAACAGAAAAATTAAATTTAAGTTATACTTTTTATGTTTTACATTTTCAATACCTCTTTAATTGTTCTGGCTTATTTATGTTAGAAAAATAACTGTTTTTATTATTAAATGTAAGTTTAAACATGCTGGTCTATAAACAGATCACTGGGCGTTAGTGGTAAATACATCATTTTTCCCGTTTCATTTCTTCAGAATGTCTGGCGTAAAGTGTTTACACCGCCGAAGAAGCGTTAGAATATATGTTTTCAAGGAAATAGAGTCTGATGGTAAATTTTTCCACCTGATGGGGATGAGTTAACGACGAAGAGTATTTTTACGATGATGAAATGAATACCCATTGATAAAATATCTGTCAGGTAATGTAGAAATTGTGTACCCATGGAAGAAATAGAAGTAAAAGATAATATGAATCTATTAGATATAAATGATGGCCCTAATAGTACGGAGCGCCGTTACCCATGCCAGTAATGAATGGGCTAATACAATCTAATAGAGTTATAGACATGGCTATTGTAAATACGTATATTCTGTTCAATTTAATTAATTGCGAAAGAAAAGACACCGAAGATATCGCCGTTGCGTACCTCAAACGGGAAACAAATTTAGAAAGGGCATTGAAGACCTCTGATGTCATCAAGGTCAAACGTAATAGACTGTGCATTTAGATAGAAAAAGACCATGTTATAGGAAAAGACAAACCAAAGAAGATGCTAGTTTTAAAATATGGTAGAACCTACGTTTGTACAAAATCTAATGTAACCCTTTGTCTGTTTTCCATTATATCACTTAACTCTACAAATTGGCTGTATAAAATTGTAAATAAGTAAGTTTAGATCAGTAAAATAATATTTTCTCTTTAAATCATTGCTGTTTTAACCACAAAAGTTTCATTTCCCTAAATTTGTAATTTTTCAATATAAACCACAGGAAAGTTACTTATCTTTACTACCATAAGTGACAGCGATCTATTTATATATCACCTATTATCACAGCTGCTAATTACGGAAATGGATAAACTTCATAGTATACTCTATTTATGATATATGAAATGTAATTTAAAATATTTTCAAAAACCATTTTAAAATAATTTGGGCGTTAACGGGTTAATGGACGATAACGCAACACGTCCCCATAGAGCTGACATCGTCGATGACTACCTGAGTGAAGAGATTGCGCATATAGCGTGTCAGCATATTCGCCTCCGACCTAATCCCATTGAAAATCTTTGAATGCTCTCGGCCGTGCTGATTTTCACGCTCGACCTCCAGCCACTTTATTGAGCTGGAAACTGCTCTACAAGAAGAAATTCCGTGATTGCCATTCTGCGGTGGTTGACCACCAATTGAAAGCATGGGTCGTAAAGGTGTAAATTGCATAGAGATGAGGGTATCACATACCCTTTAATGTCCTTTTTCATTTTATGATGTTTATTTTCACTTTACACATAATTTCTGTATAAGTCCTTGTATGACATATCTGATAACTTAGAAAATTTAATATTGTTTCATTTCGTATATAATTATTGATTTTGTTTTATGTATAACATATATGCTACTTTACTGGCAATGTCAATCAGCATTATTTGTTGATTTTTGTTGCATTTACATCTTCGTGCTTAACTTTTGGAAGTGAGTGTACATGTGATAATTTACACTCGAAGTAAGACATTTTGCGTGATGGGATCAATTATTTGTACATCGAGGAGGGTACATTTAATTAGAAACTTAATTCTTTTTCTAGTGCATTTCTATTTTGGTCCAAAAGCCCCAATAACAATTGAAACCAGGTTTGAGCCACCAATGTTTCTAACTATGGAGCGCCACCCGTGTTGGGGCTTGATAACCCCATGTGAAAGCCGCGAGCTATTGGAAAGTCGATAAAAACAAAAGACACTAAAAATTAATTATTGGAGTAAACATACAAAATACATTCTGTCGTAAAATACATATTTACTGATATACACTTTAAATATATGAATGCTGCACAATGCTCTTATAATTAAATTAACACATTAAGTTAGAACAAGTTTAATAATTACCTGTGACCCCAAGGTCTTGTCATATATAAACTCTAAAAGAATCCATAATCTTTATCATTTGTAATAGTTTATAATTAAGCTCTTCACTACTATTAAAGTTACGTGATTCGTTCCTTATGCCCCATTTTCCTATAGGCGTGCGCAAGTATGGGCTGGGGTGGGTGCGAAAATAACAATACGTAAAACCTTCTGATATAGTAAACTTTGCAAGAGCTGTCAAGGTCCTTCATTGTTTTAAACTTTACGGAATAATTTTAGCAGTATACAGGAAGAACATACTTGAAGACGAATAGAGGCAATTAACGCAGTAACTGGAGCAAGACGTTTATGGGCGTCGGCGGCACAGAAGGCTTCAAATTGTGTTGTAGGTTTCCAGACAGATATATACGCGTCCTTCATCTAATCTATTTGTGAAATCTTGGCTATCAATTGAAATACCACAACCAACCTTGAAGAAAACTTAGATATAGATTAGGTCGGTTATATATAGTAAAGCCTTCTAGCCACTAAATGAATAGAGAGTTATACAGATTGAGATGTACAAAGTCTGTGACTACAAGAGAGATTGCTAACATCAGGTATTAGGATATTTATATGCGTTTCGACATTAGATAGTTGAAGATACTCAGTAACAATTGATCTAAGTAGTTAATTTAGACACTCAGATATTTATAGTGGATTGATGATAAAAATATAGATCAATATGTAAGAAATCTTCATAAATCGAGTCTCGTGTTTATCGTCCCATTCTCTAGTTTGAATATTAGAAAGTGTTCACCATAATTTGTGTTTAATAAATAGTTTGGAAATATTATGGCTAGTCATCCTCCACTTCCTCCCGCGTCTATATCCAGGGAAAGAGTAGATCTCGCCCGTTATACTTTTAGTGTCAAGCATAATATTATTGACCACACACATATTGAATGGAGAGGCGTCGCAATGAAAATTATGATTAAATATTGGGTCAAAATATTGAAGTTTGAGTAGCACTGGCTTACCTTAAAACATTCGCAAACAAAACAAATAGCAAACATCAAGCAAGTAATTAACATACATGGTTTACATGACGCTTACAAAGCAGTTTCCAGTTCTCTCGATAGATCTTGTCTATTTATAGTCGCGGTCAAGGGTAAAGCACAAAATAATATTGCTCGATAAAGGTTATTCTTACTGGTCCATTTTCCCGAGTTATGCAAGATTGCATTATCTCTGTTTCGGTTTCAAGAAGGTTATGGTTATATCCCGTTAGGCATGTAAAATGTTAACTCATGAAGTGCTAGAGGGTCGTAAGACCATTGTGAAGTAACCCTAAGAATTGCGGAGAAGGTAAGAGCAGCTTGTCGCACAGACACCAAAGATAGAAGACTGACTTAGCTCGAATACCTAGCAGACCTTAGCGGAGCATAGTGGAATGGCCTTCACGCCCTGGGTGACACTACCAGTAGATTACTTTCGCTACGTACTCACCCGGTCCGCCCAGGTACACCCTTAGCCGACTTCCGTTGTCCTGAGCCTCCCAATAGACTACACACTAACATAGAAGCGAAATTTTCATATAAAGAAAAATCATTCAGACAAGACTGCTCATCTCTACCGCCCACCCTTGTTTGTCACATGACCCTGAGGGAGCGTTAGAATCTGGGAAGACAGACATGATCAATCGGCCGTCTCAAAAATCATGCGGCATCTAAAGCATGACATCGACTCAAGAAGCAAGTTTTCATTGTGCAAACATTGCAAGGCGATGCTGGCAACCCTGATCACATCCTGGTTGTTTGAGGTCTTCCGCTCCTGCGATGTTTGTGCAAATTTTCACTGCGCTTGACTTCACTATGTTCACGGTCATGGATTCGGATTCAGCTGCTGCCAGACTGAAGGATTTGAAACTACAACAACCACAACAACAACTCTTTAGAGAAATAGTACTTGAATTATTGCACATCATCTGTATCAGTGATTTCAACTTTTCCAACTCATATGAACCCCTAAATCTTTAAAAGTGTCTCTTAGAACCGCTAGAACTGAAAGTGTTTTCTAGAACCCCATGCCACACATAAGTACTTTGGAAGAACATATCTCAAAAATAATAAAGTAGATCAACATGTGTTATAGGTACTCATCTAAAGGCAATGAAAGAAGTATTGATTTATATTCCAAAATTTAATTTATTTTAAAATCATTTAATTATTATCAATATTAATTTAGGATAAGTGTCACCATTCATTAAATTTATGTTTGCTTTTTATTATCGCACAATTATCAGAGTCTATGTCATTGAAATTATCCAGCCGCATTTCATATTCTGCGTTTGATTTGTTTATACCGGTAGGCAAGTTCTTAAAACTTGAAAATTTATAACCAGAAAATCAAACAAACAATAAACGGTTTGCGGCAGGTTTTAACATCGATAAGTCACGGGATTTTTAAGATAAGGAAAATAAATTCAAAACATCCGATAGGTGGCGCTTAGTACATAAGTGAAAGAAAAGACTCACAAATAACAGAAGTAACGTTACCAAATAATTTATTACAGCAACATATGTTCCTACATATCCACACCACAATTGATGGCATTCCAAGCGTGTCACAAATCCAGCAACGCAGAGTGTACACAGAATGCTCCGCCAGTATACATGATAGCTCGTTGATTGTATCCTTCAATTCAAGCAGATTGTATGAATGTGATTAATACACCCATGATTTTAATATCCCACAGACAACGTTTACTGAGTTAGATCTGCACTGAGGAGGCTATGTAAACTTGCAACGTTTGCTAATGATTCTTTGCGGACTGGTCGTCCAGATCGTGCACGCCTCGAGTTGATCTAGTTTTCATATCATTGAACTAGTCTAGCAGGCGCCAACCGTTAAAGGCCTTTTCTATGGTCTTCACATTTTCAGTCGGAATTACGCAGTGCAACAGTCACTGATTCCTTGTTCATGAAAACAGTTTCACCCAACAACAAAGCTTCGCCTTTCTCGTTCAGCATTTTGTTCACTTAGTTGGCATGCGACTTAGAATTAGATCTCGATCAAGAGCTCAGTATTTGTATTTTCATCGTCTCTGCTTGCAGGTATTTTCAACCTGCCAATCGTTTGTATCAGCACTTCGTCAGTAAGTTTGGTTTTCTTATCTTAAAAATCCCACTTATCAATACTAAAACTCAAAACGTTTTCCTATTTTTGTTTACTTTTCCCGTTTTATAAACTTTGAAGCTTAATACGGGCTTTTGCCCAATTCGGTACTTTGTTTTTGTAGCCACTCACGTTGAGGAATATATTTTATTTAAACCCAATGTTTTGAATGGCATAAAATATTTATATATAGCTGTGTGAGAAATACTGTATTTTCAAAATTTAAACCTGATTTTAGGAGATGTTATTTTCCTAAGTTTGATTTTAAAATCGAATCTACACCAATTGTTTCTAGCCTTCAATATATGTGTTTTATCCACAATGGCAAATGTTGCATTTTTCATAGAAAGCTATTTAGTTATGCAAGACACTGTGTTAATTATGGACTATAAAATTATTGTGAGGACCCCGGTTAGTAAACAAAGGATATTCACAATCAGGAAGTAAATATATAAAGATAAAGCGTTTTAATATTCTTTTAATTTATTATAAATAAAAGTTTGAAGAGTGTTACAAAATATAGTTATTATATATAAATAAACCTCTTTCAATTTTAATGAATATGTTTTAGATACTTGTAATCATGCACACTTCATAGAAATAATAATTTTGCATACATATTTATAAGTTTCGAATTATTGTGACTTATGGAACCCCTTGGTATGTCGTGTAGAATACCAGGTTACCATGGAACACAGTTCGAAGACCACCGGTCTATATGAATCAACATATTATTTGTTATATGAGATTGAGAAACAGTGCAACAGAATTTTCATTTTTCTTTCAAACCTATGGATTAAACCTGGCAATGCTACGTTGTTAGTTGGAGATAAATTAGAGGTGACATTTATCCTTTATTATTTTGGAGAAAGTGTCAAATTAACATTACCACGCAAAAAAACATGTTTTAAAAAGTGAAATAAGAAAATACTTGACAGCACTTTAAAGACAAAATTTAGAGTCATAACATTTTGAAGGGAAAATGTTTAAAAAGTCAGATAAAAGGAAAATGCTTACAAACCTTGATGTTTTTTTTATTTGTTTATTAAAGGAATGGTCGCTTATCTTAAATGAAACATGATTTAAAAAAAAGAAACCATAATTGGGAAATAAAATTATTTTATTTCTTGCCAGACAAGTAATTATAAAAATACAGAGATATTTTTATAGTTGAAAATGTCAAACTTATGCGTTGCTATTTAAAAAAAATGTCAGAAGAGAATTTAATTTTTATTAATATGTCAGTTACGGGATTATATGTTTTACCTTTTGTTTATTCATATATATAATTTCATCAAGAATTTAAAGATTTATCGTATACGTTCCCCTTTATAAAACAACGCCTTCATTAATGTATTATTTTCTTTGTTTTTGTTGTATTTAAGGAAAAATGACGAAAAAATAATCGAAAAGAAAAATGAAATTATATTTCATTTATCTGATTACCTTTAAGAGATTTATTTCTTGCTCTTCATTTTTCAGTGTAAATTTTTAATAATCAGGGCTCATAAATTAAATTTAAATTAAAGGATACTAATTAATGAAATGTTTAAGCCATAAAAATGGAACAATCATACGCTCAGACAAATATGCTAATATAACCGTAGTGTATATTTTGCACAAACAACGTATCATTCTTTTAAAAAAGGACTGAAAGGAAAAACCATAAATAAATATGCTACCATTTACAACTGAGAGTGTGCACAATTTTAATCTTACAAATTTTTGTTTTTCTGAGTAAGTTAATACTTTTAACAATTATATACTGTATGTACACTTGGGGTCAATTTCACGTAAATATCCTTATTGTATCTTATAAGAAAGGGCTTTGCTATCTCTTCCATGCATGTAAATTAATCAACTTTTTGACTGCCAGCAACGAGATATATCGTAGTTGGCGTGTGTACCACAACTGCCAACTTTGAGATACCTCGTAGTGTGGGCTAGAATTTTAGATTGATAACATATCTCCTTTTCAGTTAGGAATTATTAGAAAGGATGGATCTATATATATATATAGCGTAAAAGACATATTATCAATTTTTATTATTACAATTATATCTTAGGCGATTAGATTGCAATGTAATAATTATGAATGTATTCCAGTATCATAATATATATGAATTACATCCAAAAATTTAAAAAATATATATTTGTTTTGTTGCTGCTATGTATGATCAACTATAAAACAAAGATGAATGCAAACAGATGGGTTCTTAGGACACTCCTTCTGGGTTTCCCTTTTCTTTTTTTTTTAAATTTTTGCTTTGTACACATTCTATAATGCTTTGTAGGCATCCTTTTTTTTCTGTGGGAGGAAGATATTCTAAGTAATAAAAGTCAATTGTATATTTGTATTAAAGTTGCTACTTTCTCCTGCACTGCTGCTGTAGCCATTAAATGAAAGCATAATACACTGCTTGACTATTGATAAGGATCAAGTAACTTATGCAAAATTGCGTCTCAGGCAGTTGACCAATAAAAGTACATTCAAGTTTAGAGGGCGTGGTAGACCAGGACTTGCAACACTGTTGAACGGTGGGTAAGCTCTGATTGGTTGGCGATCATTTCCGACCTATATCTACTACATTAGCCGAACTCCTGTCTCGGCCAATCAGATTTCTGCCTCTCATTTTAACTTAAATCTCTCTCACTTCTAAGTTTAACTTTTCACTCACGGAACCTCGGACGCTTGCTGCTCCGGATCGGCTAGGGTAGCTCTGCCCACTTCTAGATTTCATTTTTCTCATGTTTTGGAGATCTTAAAAGAGATTTTTATTTAAATTTAACGTAATTTTATCAGGAAAGTAATTAATTTTCATTAATCTACAATACTTAAATTTTTCATTTAAATTATTTTTCTTTACACTGAACAAAAATAGAATTCACTTCAGTCACTCCTAAATCAATGATAGGAGATTAGCGTCCTAAGAAGGACTACGTGCTCCATTAAGCCCTCCAGCTACTGACTTATTATCTCTCTGATTGGCTGGTGATCTTCTCAGACCTAAATATACCCCATTAGCCGAACTCCTGTGTCGGCCAATATGATCACAGCCTTTCACTTTCACCTAAAATCTCTCTCTTTTATGTAATTTTTTTACTCTCAGAACTTCGGTCGCTGGCTGCTCCCGGATTGACTAGGATAACCCCACCCACTTCCAGATTAACTTTTTCTCATGATTTAGAGCTCTTTCGTAGCGCTTTATTTAATTTTAATTCTTTCACATCGGAAAGTAATTATTTATTATTAAATTTTAAATGTAATATTTTTATATCAAAATCTTAATTTATACTGGGCAATAACTGAACTCATTACAGTCATCTTAAAATCCCTGACAGGGGATTAGAGCCTGTAAAGGACTATGTGCTCCAACAAGTTATCCTGCCGACTCCTTATCTGTGCAGAAGATTATGCATACAAGTTCATGATTCATTCAAAAATTCATGTTGTTTAATGCTTGGCAAAAATAGTGCTGGGTGTTATAAATGTTTCTTCTTTGAAATTCTGTTTGACTCTTGCAATATTTAAGAGACAAATATCAGCAAAACATTATTTGACTGACTGTGATAGTATAAAAGCAGTTGAAAAGGGGAAGATCAAAGTGTCACCACTGTAGCTGCTGCAAGAGCAAAGAATGTCATCTCGTGAATAAAGAAGGCTGCTGAAGGTAGAAATGCTTTACGAAATCATGCTGAGGGTCAAGGTAGGAACATCACCTCTATAGAGGATCGTTTTGTAGCTGTCATGGCAAAAAGGAACACAAATTTCACACCTGCCCGAATAGCTGCAAACCTTGCAACTGCTACCGTTATGCATGTTTTAGTAAGAACCATTTCATGATGATTAAATCAAATGGGTTTTTATGCACATAGAAGCCTATTCATTGCCTCCCACTTCAACTCCACCATCATCGAGAAAGATTACGCTGGTGTAACGAACATATTAGTTGGGATCACCAAGATAGGTCTAGAGTGATGTTCTTCAACGAATATCGTTTAAGTGAGACAAGTAAATCTGTGGGCACATAATACTGTGGAAAGAGCGTGGAACACGTTATGCACAAAGGTTTGATTGTGAACGTTATTGGTACGGCCAGCGCGTGATGGTGTGGGCAGGCATCATGCACAATAACAAAACACCGCTTAACATCTTTTAACGGAAAAGCGTTACATCGCAGTGGTATTACAGAGAGATTATTCAGGATATTCTTCGTATTTATAGGGATGTTGCATAGGTTCAGATTTTCGGTTTAAGAATGATAATGTACGTCCACAAAGAAGCTTTGAAGTATCGGATCTTCCATCATTTGCCCGAGCACCATTCGGGCAAAACTGGGAACTGCTTAAGCATAATGATCATCAGTTCTATATATCTTAGCTCTGAGCCTCAAATGAAGATTTATTGCTGCAGGAAATTTTATCTTCTATTTTGCTACAACAATGTACTGCGAAGAAATAATAGTATTTTTCCCTATATATACATATCGACATTTTTATTTATTTACAAAGAGCCGTCACATGCTATTTCAATAATTCTCAAAACATCGAAAAGTTATATTTTACGAAAAATATATATTTTTGCTACAGCCAAAAGCAATGAAATAATATGAAGCTCTTCTGATAGCTAAAAGTTATCAGCATTCATATTGCAATGCTCTGGCATTTTAATAAATTAAGAGGATTACCAGACGTGACGAGATGTAATTTATCCGTTTGCATTCCTCCTTCCCAACGTTACAAGACAAGAGGGGAAAAAAGAAAGAAACTTTCTACCAGTCATTAGTTCGTAAGTTGAAACAAAGTCAAGTCTGTTACTTATGCGAGATTCCCTTTGGTGTTGGCATTGTGATTTTATCTTGAAGCATTTACTACATCCAGACTATTTTCAACATCCCTTTACACAGTTCTGTATTTATACAACTAAATCATTCCTTTGAAACTTTCCTCTCGGATTTCTAATTGAATTCAGACTTCAATTAACTTAGTAATGCATATTCATTAGATACTACAATTTAGCAATTACTTTTCGGTTTGGTAATCTGTAGTAGATTGGTCCAGACTTATATCAGAAGATTTTTAAACACAATACCCTCTATTACTTTTCTTCTGCGCTTTTTTTCAATGGATTCGAATACGTAATGACTCCAAAACTATTTAGTCATTGTCGAACTTTCAACCGAGCAAATGTAATTTTCACTTGCCTGCACCAGATTCAAATTCAACAAAAGCATTTAGTTTTCAGTTTTATTTCGGAAGTTGTGGATGTTGAAATTGAATTTAAATGTTTGTTTGTTAATTTGTATTTTGCATAAAACCATGTCATTGTTTGTGTATTGCTTCAAAATTTTATAGGGAGCGTTGCTGATGTTTCGAAGGCTATTTTTGCCAAAATTATCATTTTTGGTGAATTTTTTTTTAAAACCTTGCATTTTTTTTTAATGTCGTTGCCATCAACAGATGGTAGAAGTATCTATTTACTTAAGGTATCCGACTACCCTAAAACTGTTAATTTTGCCAATAAATTAACAAATTTTTTTATGATTTTATTTTATGGGCTATCTTATTAGACTTATAAAAATACCAAGTTTATCCTTTTTCGTTTACGACAACAAAAACTACAAGTGTTTCAGTAAAAGCAGATGCCATTACTTTAAGCAAGATGTCATACTTTAAAACGCGTTTTACTAGAAATGTGATTTTTTTTAAAAATAATCAAACGGGGTCAGCGATTGCTAAAAAAGTTTTGAACATAATTGTGACTGAATTCTTTTCTGTAAGTTCTGTATAATAGTAGAATTTTTTTAACCTTCAGATTTATCAATCATTGTTTTATTACAAAATTTACAGTCCCTTATTTGAATATATACAGTCCCTTATGTGAATATAATCACTGTCTTTTTAAGCATTTTCATATAGTAACCAAGATAAAGTGCTCTAGTTTTTGTAAAAAAAGAAAATATCTCTTATCCTGAAGGTCATTTCCAAATTGAATAATATAGCAACACATTAGATTGAAAAAATTGAAAATTTGTTCATAAACCTGTGGTGCAGAATGGGCCGCATTTATGCTATTTTTTGTCAATTTTTACCTATTATTTCCCATTTTAGTAATAATTTCTTTTTCTTTTCTTAATTTTAGCACATTTTTCTTAAAATGCACTAAACAAATCTAAAAATAACAACAACAAAAAAATCCCCATATCTTTTTTTTTAAAAAAACAAGTTGTAGCAACCAGTCGGATACGGTAGAGTTTGCGTGTGTACGTAAGATGTGGTATAGCAGGGGTGGCCAACCATTTAGGGAAGAGTGCCCCTATCTGATGGGGAGAAAATATATTACGTGCCACATTCAACTTTTCGAACAAACAAAATATGGAAAGGCAAAAAATTTTACCTTCTAGGCATATTATGAAAATTGTACTGAAATATTTTTTTATGCAATTCTGAGTGTAGTGGAATTTAAAAATAGTATAATAAATAAGAGGAAATGAAAGCTTGGGTTTTATAGTTAATAAACTCAGAATGAGTTAGGTAGTTATAAAAAAATATGAAACTCTCTAAACAGTTCATTCTAAGTAATATTATCACAGTCAGTATTTGTTTAGTGTGGCTTAAGAATTTTTATATTTTTTACGCAGTCATCTAAATTGGATTAGTTCTCTTAAAAATATTAACAAAATTAAGTTGTATTCGGTGCATATCAGTTAATTTTCAGCAACATATTGATTTTATCAAGTTGATAATAGAAAACATTTGTTCACAAACATATTGATACAAATCTACAGTAATAACTTACTTTCAAATCACTTAAATTTTTAAAAAAAATTGTTTGTTGATACAAAACTTTAAATTGAATACAACTCTGATAAGGTAGAAAAAATACAATCGTTTCCCTCTAGTCCTAAATTTAAATGATTTTAATATAAAATCAGTAAGAAAAGCTATGTCAAACAACCAATTTTCATTCCTGAGTAGCAAGCACTCATTGCGCAGTTCCTTATTTTCTTCCAGATATTTTAAGAAACCCTGCCTAATATTCTAAAATCTCGCGTTTTCCTTATATAGAAAAAACATGCACTAATAACAAGGAAGGAACAATTTCTACTTGATTACTTCCTATTGTAATTCAATTAATAAATTATATTTAAAATAAATTTTGAGAATTATTTTGGCTAAGACAACCACATTTTGATAAAATTGCAAAAAAATTGCCCTTTGTTATTTTTAAATTAAAAAAAATCAACAAGTCTTCACGTGCCACTGTTACATCTCCGCAGTGCCCCATCGTGACGCGGGTTGGCCACCCCTGTGCTGAAGAATGGGAAAAATCCAGCCGTGTAAAATTTTTTACCCTAAAAACTAAGAATGGCAGTGGTTATCTTTTGGAAGAGGATTTTTTCAAATATTCTTCTGACTTGTTAAAATATTTTTAAGTGTGTCTTCGTACCTCTTGCAATATGACTTCACGTTTGTTATTTAAAACATACACTTTATACAGAAAAAAAACGACGCACCAAGAAAGAGTTGCTAGATCCAATTGTTATGAAGTTTCGCATGCAAAGACATTTCTACCGAACATGCAAATGATTAATATTTGGTGTCCAATGTGAAGGAATAGCGGGAGCTACAGTGCATTAGAACTGTGCTCTCATCAGGTGTCTATAAGAAGCGATTCTCAATTTGATGGTCAATAATTATGTTACATTGCCATTTCGAATACCTTTCATCGACTGCAAAAATCAATCGCCGCAGGATACCAGCTCATTAAGAGCAAATGCCAGAGTTTGAAAGAGGTAGCATCATTGAATTGAAAGAGGTAGTTTGGAAAAATTGGAGAATCACTCGTCATATGGGTCGAACCAATGCGGCCATTAGAAGATGCTGCCAAAAATGGGTGGGCAAAGGTAGATTTCAGCGTCATGATGGTAGAGATCGACCTAGAGCCAAGACTGATCGAAAAGACAGATTAAATGTCAGATCAGCTGTCACAGCACCCGATTCATCGTTATTAACCACCAAACGTGTGTCCCGCGCACGATTGCCCCCCATGACCATTCACAGATGACTGATAGAGCGAAATTTACGCTCGTATCGACCACTACGTCACCTGCTACTCACGCCTGGACGCTGTTGTGCCAGATTACAGTGATGCTTCGTTCGATCAGTTTGGAATCACACTGACCGGGTACGTATAGTGTTTATAGACGAATCTCACTTCCGCTTGTGTCCTGACAATCATCGAAGACGTGTCTCGAGACGCCCGGGACTGCGTGCCAATTCTGCTTTCCCTATTGCATGTTACTAATACCCTCAACCAGGAGTTATGGTCTGAGGTGCCATTTATTTAGACAGCCAGACCTCTTTGATCCTCATTAGAGGCACTCTTACATCACTACCGTACGTCGATGACAACCTGAGAACGGTTTTGCTACCGTACATTTTGCAGTACTTTGGCCTTATTTTTCAGCTTGATAATGCCAGATCACATACGGCACGTTTTGCTGTGAGTTGTCTTACAGCATGTCAAACACTTCTTGACCAATCAGACCTCTCTCCAATTGTGCATGTGTGGGATATGATGGAAATGCGTCTGCTTCTATCAGATAATATTGACGTTCTGGCCCAACATTTGGAGCAAATCTGGTAAGAAATGCCGCAGGAAACCATCAGGGTGCTTTAATACTCTATGCCTCGTCATGTGGCAGCTTGCATCCAGGCTAGAGGTGGGTCAACACCTTATTGAGCTCGTTACTTTGTAACAGTGCAACTCTGAAATAAATCATTCAATTTTTCTGAAAATTTAATCATTTTCTATTCTGTATATAATCCTTCTACCGACCATTTTTGTCTCTATTGGGCAACTCGTTCTTGGTGCATCGTTTTTTGTTATAGATTGTGTTTACATCAACACATTCATTGAAAAACTAATAATATGGTGTATTCACAAACAAATGAAAGAAAATTTTAGAAAATTCTATTTTTAATTTGATGCTGAAATATTTTTTTTTAATTTACCAAGTATTAATGTAAAAATGAATTTATTTTTTAAAACTTTCTCTGAAATTTTGTTGTATTTTTTACTTTTATTTTAGCACATGAGTTCGAAAAATATATTGGGGTATACCTATACAATTTGCTTTGAAACTTTGTTTTCTACATCATTCTTCCATCTGAGTTAAATTCGCAGTTTATTCAAAAATATTTAAAAGATTATTTAAACACTTAACATCATATAAAATACTTATTTTTTTTAAATTTTCCATTCATTTTTATATTTTTCAATTTTTTCTTGTGATACTTAGAAATTTCATTGTTACATTTTTTAATCATTCCTAACAAAGGTATACATGCTATATAATATAATTAATTTTCAGCAAATGATGCAAATAAAACATATTTATGGTGCATGAAACAATTATTTATCTCTATTATATAATCGCATTCAAAATCCTTATGAGTATTTCATTCAATTTATATTTTAAACATTTAATATTAGGGAAAGACAAAAGAATATTGAAACAATAATGGCTTATTTTTATTCAGGCATTTTATACAAATTATAAACTTTTCGAGCCATAAAATTTCTAAGTCAATTGAAAGGTTAAAATATTTAACAAAAAAGATAAGAATACACGAATGAATTAAAGATATTCCTCAACGAAGAACAAAAGAATATAATATACGTTTTTGTTTTTAATAGTTATTAGCTTTGTGTTTTTCTTTTGTATTCAGAATTTATGTACATAGAAATTATTTAAAGACTTTAAAATATAAATCGCTGTTGAAAAACAGAGTATTTTTTACCAATGGTAATATAGATATATCAATATTTAAAATGCAGCAAACTAAGGTTATGCTAACGCAAATAATTTGAATTTAGAAAACATAGTTGAAATAAAAGAACAGGAAATAAGAAATAGGATGACAAAATTATAAAATAATTACCTATAATTTAATAAAAAACATGCATTTACTACTGTAAAATCCGCACCACCGTATAAAGCACACCTACATTTTCAAGCTCTATTTTTCAATTTTTACGTATAACGAGCACCCCCTTCATTACGAAGGAATAGAAATGTATGTGTGCTATGTACGTGTGCACCCTTATATTTTGAAGTCATTTATTAGATCTATAATCTCAGACATTTGTGTGAGTAAAAAAAGTAGTAAACTTCTAGAACTACAATCTTTTAAGTTAATTAGGTACGTCATTTCTTTAAAATAGACAATATTTCGATTTATATAGAAGTCAAAAAAAATTTTATGATCATATATTTTTTTAGCTATTATTTTTATACCCGGCGTAAAATGTGCACCTGTCAACTTCGATCTTATTTTTTGTGTTAAAAGTGCGTGTTATACTCCGGATTTTACGGTAAGTAATATTCAGATAAGTTTGTTGCTTAAAAGGTTATTATTTGAATTGATGTAGCGAAGCTTTATAAGAAAACTTTAGAAACTTTAAAATCTTTCCGTTACAAAATTGCAAGTTATATTTATGGAAATGAAAAAATGATATAAATTTTTATTGCATATTCTAGTGTGTTAATCTAATTACCTTAGGGATTAATAAAATTAGTGAAAAACATTAAGTTGTTCATATAAACTTCGATTATTCTGTACGATTATATTTGCATAATTTTAAAAGAGTAAATATGTAATAAATTAATAACGTATAGTATAATGTGTGATAATGAGGAAATAAATTTTCGAATAATTTTATATATATATATAATTTATAAAATCCGAAACTAAATTACTAATCAATTTTGAAATGCACTTTTTAACAGAAAATTCATCTCTCTAATAAATGGATTCCTTTCGTATTATTAAATTAAGCCCATATACTGTTTGTTTTATTTTTCAAACGATTTTATTTTGGTATGCAATAAAGTAAAATAAAAAAAATGTCTTAATTAAACTCATTGATTGTTCTAAATGAGTAAAATAGAAATTAATAAATGACAATAGAAAAGAAAAAAATTAAGTTTGAATTAATTATACGTAACAATTAATTTTTCAAAGAATAAGAATTGTGTGAGCTTGAAAACTTATAACTAATGGGCATTACTTTTTTTCCGTGAGCGTTCTAAAATAGTTTGAAACACCTATTTTTTGAGAGAACTCTCATTTTTCTCCTCAGTTATTTTTATGTATAAAAATAATTAATTATTATTTCTTTCTTCCTTTCTTATTTTCCATATCACTATAAACGTTACAGATATGAGACATACCAAATTCTTATAATATTTTAATCAGATAATAATTAATTGAGGATTATTTTATGTGTTCATATATATATATATATATATATATATATATGTATGTATATACTCTCGATTATTCAAACCTTCGACAATACGAACCTCTCGATAATTCAAAATATATGTTCAGTCCCTAGAAAAACTCTTGATATTTCGAACTCGAACAAAACGTTTTGTACACTCAATAATTCGAAGTAAAATCTGTGGCAGGCCAGACTACAACACGCAATAATACGAAGTTATCTTATAAAACTCTAGACAATTCGAACACTCACTATTATGTACAGTCCTGTAGCAAACAGGTTAGAGTTTACAAGTTTTGTGTTATATAGTTTCTGCGTGTCTCCCCTGTAACGTAGCCCCTTTAATGACCATTTGTCTGCTACCCCGTCTTATTGTTTTCCGGTTCATCAAGCAAAAATACACTTTTGTTGCTTTCATTCTTCAAGTGGACAATAGACCAACCACACCTGTTGTCAGCCTTCCATATTTTTCGTTTAACGTTTGACTTTGATACACATTCCACTATTGTGAAGAAGAGATGCGTAGGATTGTGTATGAATGAGAATGTATTATTTTAATACAGGACTTTTAACTTTTGCATAATATTTATATTGTATAATATGTACTTTTTAAAAATTACTTTAAAATTTTATACATATGTAAAATTGTTGCTTTATTACATAGTTTCAAATTTAAATGTGTTAGAAAAAAATTCTGTTCGAGTATTTTGGGAGGTTTTTCAACTTTCTTGATTAATCGAAGTTTTTTATTGATCCCTCCATCTTCAAATTATCGAGAGTCGACTGTATGTATATTCAGTTATTTTGTAGAGTAACTAGGTATTACAAGAAATAACTGGACAAATCAGTTAAAGTATATAGTAGATGAAAAATTTCTTACTTTACCTAGTTATTCTATGACATAACTAGGTATTCTATGAAATAACTAAGGATAGACTGTTAAAGTGAAAAATAAACAATTTAAAAGCTATTTTATAAATTAATTGATAATAAATAGCTAAAATCTCTTGGAAAAATTCATTTGATCCCTATTGCGGATGATTAATTTATAAATAATAAAGGAAAGCAGATAATTTATTATTGCTCATATAAAAATAACAATAGTTAAACAAAAAGAAAAAAAATATGTCGCAGAAAAAGTTATATTTAAATATTAACAAAAAAGTACATGCTAGGAAGAAAAACTGTTGCTTCGTAAATACATTGTGTAAAATTTTTCAAACAAAAATGTAAGAGAATATTAATTTAAGCTTTATGAAAAAATACTTTATTTTACTTTTTATTATTTATTAGAGCAAGGATTGTTGTGATGGCATTTTGAATTGCATAGCATATTATTTTTGAAACAAGCGAACTTTTTAGTATCACATTTTTTTTTAAACAAACGCTTTTTAAATCGTGGTCCAGTGTCGCAAATTTGAGCTGTTGCAACATATAGAAGCCTTGTGTCAATATTTTTTCGGAACTTCTTCAAAGAAAATTAATTTTCACTCACATATATTAAACTGAGATCTAGACCACAATAGTTTTATTCGGCCTTCTTTTGTTCCTAATCGGAAAATGTCTTCTCCAAAGCAGCTATAAAATGTTTAAAACTGATCAAAGCAGCTAAAACAGGTTCAAAGAACTTTTGAATGCCGTATTCCATACTTTCACGATCAAGTAACTATCATTCTATAAAATACCTAGTTAAATCGGAGAATTTAATAATTTTATGTACTTCTACTTCTTGTCTACTTATTTCCTGAAATACAGTTTAAACTGTTGCTGTACGGTATATAGGAACCACATAAAAAAACCGCACAAAAATATTTGAAAATTTCATATATTTTTACATATAACAAATTCCTCAAATTACTACGGAAAATTTTATAGGCGGTGGAGAGGGACCGCATTAAGAAGTCGCATTTAGAAAATATGCCAAATATTTACGAAATTCATCAGAAAGTATTTCCAAGACAAAATGAATAATTAAATCACACATGGAAACATTTTTAAAACATTTAGTTTCTCATTGTATACATGAAGAAATTTTCAAAATGTACCTACATAATTCACTGCTACTCTTCGTAATCCAAAGTGCTCATCAGCCTGTGATGAATAAGTTCAAAATCGCTTTCGTCACTTGAAGATACAATTTCAATTCATTAATTTTTTGTCACCATAAAGTAAGAGATAAGTTTTTACGACGAAGGTTGGTTGGTCAGTTTCTTGTAAATGTCATAATAACCAGATATGCATGATCGAAACTCTTTGTGTGAAATTGCATACTCCTTTCGGGATTGGTATACATTTTGAACATGCTTTTCCACTTTGATGGAAAGCTGTATTCCCTGCATATATTTTAACCCTCTCAAAGAATCCAGTTCTTCTTGTCCGACTTCATAATTTATCAAATTATTGATAATGTTACTGTAATTGAAAGTTTCGTAGTAATTCGTCATTGAAAGTAGGCGCGTTGAGAGAAAGCAACTGCACGTGCTTTGTCGGGAAATTGCTTATAACAAATGGACATAGTGTTTGAAGTATATGTATGTACATTGCAGTGGCTAACATGCACCCCTGCAAATCCGCCTCGCAAGGGGGAGGGGCTCAGGACTCTAGGAGCTTAAAATCTAATTAACGCCAAGTACGTATCTACCCAATTTATAAAATATTAACAATGGGCTAGATTCATAACATTACAGTCATTAAAAATCCTAAAAATTAGAGGATAAAGCTCGAATGAGCTAGGCCCTCTGGTCATCCCCTTCCCCCTCAACGACTGTAAAATATTAAAGACAAAATATGACTTTGCAGGAAGGCTCTAATAATCTCCACCGCCACTGGTACATTGATAGGAAACATTTCAGTGGCACCAAAGCCGTTGAAATTCATATACTGCATAAAAAAAAGATTGCACAGAGAACATCGCACAAAAATAAAATCACATGTAAGAGGACCACACAAAAACAGGTTCTACTGTACCCAGTTATTCTATTAAATAACGGATATCACACTTTAACAAAAACACACACACATTCATACACTGCATATATACACAGACACATATACACAGACACACACTCACATACAGACACAGACACACACATACACTTACTCACACACACACTCCGACACACATACAGACACCCCAACACACTCACACACACATATATATAGGGATCCTAAGATTAGGAAATTCTGTATCTATTGTATTCAATCTATTATATATTTTAATTCAAACTCTCTTATGTAAAATTAAAAGCTGTCGTCAGTCAGTATTGTTTATAATAATACAGAATCCATCTTTTTGAGTTTTCATTATGAGTATTTTTGTACCCTTACTGTTCAAGGTACTTATGTCTCTGGCAGAGATTATTGAGACGCACGCAAGCACTAGAATCCATAAAATTGTTAAGAATGCGAGCTTAATTTGCTTCGAAATATATGCCCATATTTCATAAAAATTATTTTTTGCGACAACGAATATTAACGAGCAAGAAAATATGCCTTTTGAATTGCAGGATAATCAATTAATATTCATACACTTAATAATAATTTGTTGGATACTTTATTTCATGATGATAAGAAAAAAGCAAATTCTTTTTCTACGAAAATAATAAATACTATAACTGAAGCCCTGTTTAAATTACTTATTACCTTTGTATTGAGACAATTGATTCTTAAGGATTTACACGGTGAATCAACTGAACTACTCAACTGAATCATTTTAATAAGAGAACAAATACAAACTGCTTTTCCAAAAATAGTTCTAGACAGATACTTAGTAAACTTTTGAATTCTGAATGGAATAATGTAAGTAATGATGAAAGAAATTAGAAGTAAGTGCTCTTCGTAATAAAAAAGACATTTCTTCTCGGATTCTTGAACTTTATGATAAAAATCTAATACTTGTATGGTACATTGCAACTATTTCAAGTCTTTTGTGTCACAACAATAAAAGAAAACTTTTGAGTTTTATCCATTCCTAAGTAAACTCTAGTATGTTAAAAATATATTCTTTTTGAAATAAGTATCAGATACTGGATTCACTTTTACAAATTTGAAGCTTGAGAACATATAAAGACATTTTCATTAAATGCATCTTGGTCCAAAAGATAATACTTCGAAATGTGCTTTTTACTTTAAATATTTATGAATACTCTAAATTTTCTCCTAATTAACGTCAAGAATGGAACAAAGTACCTACTGGATGATTCAAAACTTTTTGCTCAAATTTCGTGAAAAGGTAGGGAATATGTCATGAAACCGATTTCACATAGGAAAGAATGTCCACAAATTCATCTATATGGGCAAGCAAAGTGAATACAATGAAAAAGTGAAGTTAAGTGGTGACGAATGTGGCTTTTATTCCAACAAGGTAAAATACAGATCCCGAGTAAATGCTCAAAATTGCAATTATTTACACGAACACAGGGTTCACACCGCTGTTTCATTGACAACCAAACATTTTCAAAAACAACTTACATTTCACAGACAATGCTTTCGGCAGCGAGTATTAGACCAACAATATCTATTTCAGTGTAAACGCGTGACTCGTACACATGATCTTTTATAGCCTCACAGAAGAAGACATCTAAATGCAATAAATCGGTGACCTGGGTTGCCAAGTGATCGGTCCATCTCTGACGATCCATTCAGCTCCAAATGTTCGGTTCAGGTCCGAGATGTTGAAATTACACACCTCGGTAGATATGTACAGAAACAGTGTCCTGAAAAGTGGTTAACACTGTCTCGAAAAAGGTTAGGTATTTCAAAGGTTCTATTTGGGGTGATAGCAAGTAAAATCCCAACAAACAGTCACCAATGATTCCAGACCACACATTAACGGTAAAACGACGTTGTGTGTGTGTGTGTGTGTGTGTGCACAGCGTTACTTTTCGTACCATACGGGTTGTCGAAGTCCACATAAGGAAATTGTGTGCATTGAACATATTTTCAAGACTGAATGATTCTTCATCTGTAAAAAGAACAGAAGTTGGGAAACAAAGGTCCACGGCACCTTTCTGCGTGATGAACTGTGCAAATTCCACACACTCCAGATAATCGTTAGGCTGCTATCACCGCACCCTTTGCAGATGGTAAGGATATACGCCCTAACAGACATCAAGCTACTAATTAATAGCTCGTGTGGACTATTCTATGGACTGTAGGACTTGTTCTTTGACTTCGACAGGCCACGCCAGTCGTATTCTTCCCCTATCGTGCATGTTGCCACCCAGTGAACCACATTCACACTTTGCTTTGTGTGTTGTAACTTGTTTTATGTTTTCGAATGTTTCTTTAAGGTAAGCCAGTGCTTCTCAAACTTTCAATCTTTGTGACCCAATATTCAATTATAATTTTCATTGCGACCCTCCTCCACATAAAATAACAATGTATTGAATTCAATAATACTACAATTTGACGCTAAAGCAATACAAGTTGAACCTCTTAAGTGCCACCGGCGTATATAAATGTCTAGCTGAGCCAAAGCATTAATTGACATGTACGTATATATACGTCTTTCAGAAATACGAACTTTTCTATGGCATGCTATCAGTAAAATCATTCTGATGGTTTTCGATTGCCAGAAAACGACCCTAACAGTTTTTTCGAAGAATTTACTGATTTCAAAAGATTTGCTTATTTATCATTTTTATGCTCCCCTCCCTCCCCCAAAAAATTCGCATACGCGTGCCAACGTGTAAAAAGGTGACATTGGGGAGCGAATTACTTAAATTTAAATCGTAGTTAAGGGATTAATTATAACCCGTACAAATTGTCAAGAGAAGTGTTAATTTTTTTGTATATAATTTTATATGTGACAAAACCATGTTCTTAACTGAGTATTGTGAAAACAATTGTAAAATACATTGCACATTACATTTATAAATGTAGTATGTCAGTTCATACATGAATTTTATTCTTAATTATGTTGGAATGTATTTTGTTTGTTAACTTTAAGTAAATTAATAATTTTTTTAAATAATCTTTTGTTTTCGACTTTTCAATATGCTTGTCCACCACCCCCCTTACAGTTATCCCCCCGCAGTTTGAGAAACGTTGTCGTACACAGATGACAGTGGAAGTGGTCTGCCAAGCCGGTTGGTACACACAACGTCCTGTACATACGCATGCGTCCATTTGTGAATGTACTTTTATATACAAAATCGGTATTTCTGAACATTCCCTACCTCCTCACGAAATATGATCGATAAGTTTTGAAGCATCCTGTATAATAAAACATTTATAAGAGTTTTTCAGAATGCTGATGAACCATAGTTGTACATAATTATCTTAAAAATCTGTTAAAAGATTCCAAAACAGGTTATTACTTTCCTTAAATATTGATAAACTCTAAGGATCGATGATGAATTTCAAGACTCGTATGCAAAATTCTCAGTGATTCAACCATAACATATTATCAACTTTAAAATGAACATTATTTAAAAATTTTAAATCTGAACTGTTAAGGAATTAGATTTACTAAAGCTACTTTTTAGTATGATTCTTGTAAATACGATCATAAAACATATTTTCATAAGGCTTTGTCTTTAATTTCCCCGTCTGGTTGTAACGGTTCTATCCGCGTTCCTTCTATTAATCCTCTGCGGAATTCTTTGTATAATATTATTTAATTGAAAACTTCCTCCCGAAGAAGAAGACGCGCCAATCGTCAACGACGCACGTTTAAATATTTTAACTTAGAATTGTATATGCGTAATTGAGTTCTCCTCTTTTGTAGATAGTGTTAAAATAATCAGTTTCATTTGTTAGCTGTTGATTTGTTAGTATATTTTTAATCCTTAGATAAAAGAAATATATAATTATCGGTCTTATTAAAGAACAATTAATATTACATTTAAAATTAAAACAAAAGTCACCACACATACACATTCTTTTGAAAGAACATAACTTTCATTCCCATTAGAGATTTTAAAAGAAAAACTGATTTATCAAACTCAGACAACTGCAGATATCACTCATATAAACAAAAATATGC
Organism: Trichonephila clavata; assembly: GCA_019973975.1. Taxonomy (NCBI): domain Eukaryota; kingdom Metazoa; phylum Arthropoda; class Arachnida; order Araneae; family Nephilidae; genus Trichonephila; species Trichonephila clavata. Next base: position 28,883 of record BMAO01008154.1, read on the forward strand.
TTTGAAAAGAATTTGCTTTATATCTTGTATTCTTTTGTTTCTATCTTTCCTTTAAATGTACAGGATTATATTCGTAATAAAAAATTAAAACTTAGCTGATAATAGAAATTAGAAGGAATGGTGAACTAGTTGCATTCTCAAGATTATTTCCTATGGACATACATGAAAAATTACAATTAGTTATAATTTTAAAAAATAATTTTAGTATATGTTGAAAATATAAAGCTTCGTATTATAATTCTGTAAAGGAACTAATTACCTTATCAGAAATATATCTTTTATGTAAAACAATTTCACTTAACTTTCATATTAAGTTTTTTGATCAAATATTTTTGATGTTGTATGTCGTAATTTTAATAACTTTTATTTCAGAACTCAATAAAAGGTTCTCGAAGCGAAATATAATTATTTCAAACTCTTTTGAATCCCATGAATAGAGCTTTCGTTGTCAGAAATTATTAGCTTTCTTTATAATATGAAACGGGGTTTTACGAGAAAATGGTATTTTATTCTGGAAGAATATAAATTAAAGTATTCTTTGAAGTCTTTGTGTAAACTACTGACAATATATAAAAAAGAATTTTTAAATACCGTAACAAAATACTAAAGATATTATTTTAGTAATAATAAATATTTTCCATAACGTTTTTAATCCAAACAAATTTTGAAACTCCTTCATATCAATACATGCTAAAATATGAATACACTAGTTGTCATCCATTCGCTTCGCTGAACATTTACTGATGCTATATGATTAAATAATGTTTATATATAAAAAAAAAATATTGGTGTCCAAGTCCTAGTAAAAAGCGTTCGATTGAGTTGAAAAGCATTCTTACAACTCTCATTCCAAAGTTTATTTCAACAGAGCCAATTTTAGAGGAAACCTACACAACAAAATAAACATGCTCGTCATATTTTAAGTCTGTACCTCTAATAATTCAAAAACGGCAATTTTTTCCAAAACGGCCCCCTTAAGGTTCCAACTACTTGCGACAACATTTTTTTTTAAATAATAGGGATATGGGGATTTTTTGTTGTTGTTTTGTTTCGTACATTTTAAAAAATATGCTAAAATTAAGAATAGAAAACGAAATTATTATTACTAAATTGGGTAAAAATTGACAAAAAGTAACATAAACGCGGCCCATTCTGTACCAAAAGCTTATGAACAGATTTATAATTTTTCAAATCTGATGCGTTGCTACGTTATTTCTTTTTAAAATGACCTTAAGGATAAGATATATTTTGGTTTTTATAAACACTAGAGCACTTTATCTTTGCTATTACATGAAATCGCTTAAAAAACTGGGGTTATATTCACATAAGAGTCTGTTAATTTTGTACAAAAAAAACTGCGATTGATAAATCTATAGTTTTACACTAACACTTCTACTATTATACAGAATATACACAAAAAAATTAAGTTGATTATTTTCAAAACTGTTTTAGCAATCACTAACCCCATTTTGGAATTTAAAAAACACATTTCAAAACATTTTGAGCAATCGCTGGCCCCGTTTGAGCATTTAAAAAAATACGTTTCGAGAAAAATGCGTTTTAAAGTATGACATCTTGTTTAAAGTAATGGCATCTGCTTTTACTCAAACCCTTGTAGTTTTCGTTCTAGTGAACGGAAAATAATATATAATCTTGATACTTTTATAAAGCTAAGAAGAAGGATTATAAAAATGTCGTTAAAGATTGGCAAGTTGTCAAAGTTCAAGATTTTAGGATAGTCGGATATCTTAAGCCCTTTAAGAAGTCACTTTCAGTAAAACCCGTTCTTAGTGAATTACTAGTTAACAAAAGAGATGTATTAAGTTTCAATTCAAAACAGGAGTTTTTATATATAACGCAGAGCTTCTAAGAGTTTCAACATCACGACCCAATATTCAATCATAATTTTCACCGCATCTCCCCGCTCCATACAATATAACAATGTTTTTATTCAATAATACTATATTTTTACGCTAAGGCTACAATACTATTTAACCTTTTAAATAACATCGGCGTAAAAATACATCTCACGCAAACGGTGATTAAAATGCCCCGGACGTATGTATACGTCTTTCCAAAATGCGATCTTTTCTATGCTCTGCTATCTATAAAATTATTCCAAAGGTTTTGGAATGCAATAAAAGGATATTGACAGTGTCTGAGAAGGATTTACTTATTTCAGAGGATTTTCTTATATACATATATATATATATATATATATCTAAAAAATATACAAAAAATAGTTATATACCAAAGATAACTATAGTCATAATAGAAAAGATATATATATATATATATATATATACTAGCCGTTAAACACCCGCTTCGCTAGGTATTTCATGATGTTTTATATATATAAATTTATCTTGTTTATAATATAAATTATTGATATCTAAGTCCTAGCATTAAGAATTCGATTGTATCGAAAAATACACTTATACTTGTAACTCTTGCCTCTTGATAAAAAAAAAGACCGAACTACTAATTTTATATTATCTAATAATCTCTAAAATTGAGTATAGAATGATGTTTGAACTTTCGTAACCCTATAACCAAGTGGATTTCCGCAATACCAATTTTAGGTGGATCTCTACTCCATAAAATAAAGATGAAAGTCAAATTTCAAGTCTAAATCTCATAGAGCAAAAAAGCAAAAACTAAATTTTTATTACCCCGTACCCCGTAATTCCGTTGAGACTCGATCTCCCAAACACCGTTCTTAACGGATTTCAATTCAGCAAAAGAAAAGTGTAAACGAAATTTCATTATTATAGTCTTTGTAGTTCGAAAAAAGGAATTTTTTTCTCAACACGCCCCAGTAACCCCCTGCTCCCCCAGGAGTTGATTCCCGTTGAATGCATTCTTAGTGGATCCCTATTCAAGCCAAGAAACATGCTTAACAAATTTCAAATAAACAGGTCTAACAATTCTAAAACAGGATTTTTTTCCCTATAACTCCCCTTGACCCCTCGCAACCCTCCTTAGTGGTCGATTTTTGTCTTACTCTATGCTAGAGGAACTCTATTCCATGAAAGGAATATGTTTACCAATTTTTAAGCAAGTAGATCGAATAGTTTGAAAACGGAAAAATTTATCTATAACGCCCCTTAATCTCCCGAAATGAAACTTGGGGGTTAATTTTCAGGAAACCCCACTTTGTAGCGGTTCTGTACTCAACAAAAGGAATCTGCTTACCAAATTTAAAAACTGCATGTCTAATAGTTTAAAGTATCCGACTATTCTAAATTTGTGAATTTTGCCAAAAATTAACAAATTTTTTATGATTTTATTTTATAGGCCATTTTATTAGCTTTAAAAATACCAAGTTTATTATTTTCCGTTCACTAGAACAAAAACTACAAGTGTTTTAGCAATAGCAGATGCCATTACACTTTAAGCAAGATGTCACACTTAAAACGCGTTTTACTCGAAATGTGATTTTTTGAAAATAATCAAATGGGGTCAGCGATTGCTAAAAAGTTTGAAAAAAATTAACTGAATTTTTTTGTGTAAGATCTGTATAATAGTAGAAGTGTTTTAAACTTCAGAATAATCAATCACTGTTTTATTACAAAATTTACAGTCCCGTATGTGAATATAATCACTGTTTTTTTAAGCAATTTCATATAGTAACTGAGATAAAGTGCTCTGATTTTTGTAAAAATCAAAATATCTCTGATTCTGAAAGTCATTTGTACAATGAACAACATAGCAACACATCGGAATTAAAAAATTGAAAATTTGTTCATAAACCTTTGGTACAGAATGGACCGCGTTTATGTTATTTTTTGTCAATTTTTACAAATTTTTTCCCATTTCAGTTATAATAATTTATATTTCTCTTCCTATTTTTAGCATATTTTTCTTTAAATGTTCTAAAGAATCTAAAAACAACAAAAAAGTCCACATATCTCCATTTTTTTAAAAAAAAGTTGTTGCAACCAGTCGGATACGACAATGGGAAAAGTTATCTATTATCCCCCTTGAGCCCCCGCAACGCCACTTGGGTGTCTGTTGTCACAAAACCCATTTTGTAGCGGATCTGTGCTCTATGAAAGGAATCTGCTTACAAATTTGAAGACTGTGAGTCTAATAAATCAAAAATGGAAAAAATTATCTATAACTACCCTTGAGCCCCCGCAACGCCACCTGGGGGTCAATTTTCACAAAATACATTATATAGTGGATCTTTACTCCATGAAAGGATTATGTTTATCATATTTAAAGGCTGTACTTCCAGTAATTTAAAAATGGATGTATTTATCTATAACGCCCCTTAAGCAACTCAACGCCATTTGGGTGTCGATTTTCACGAAACCCATTTTGTAGCGTATCTCTACCCTATGAGAGGAATCTGCTTACCAAATTTCAAGACTGTGCGTCTAATAATTTAAAAATCGGAATAATTATTTATATATCTCCTTAAACGCACTTTGGGGGTAAATTTTCCCCAAATCCATTTTGTAGCGGATATTTACTCCATGAAAGAAACATGCCTACCAAATTTCAATCACGTAGATCAAGCAGTTAAAAAACGGAAATTTTTTCTTTACGTTCTCTTATTCCCCTGCAACGCCACTTGGGGGGTTATTTACCCAAAAACCATTTTGTAGCTGATCTCTATAAAGGAATCTATTTATCAAATTAAAAGACTTAAAAGAAATTTTTTCCTTTATATATATATATATATATATTATATATATATATATATATATATATATATATATATTATATATATATATATATATATATATATATATATATAATTATATATATATATAATTTTTGCATATAATTTTATATAGGACAAGCCAATGGGGTCATTGGCAATTATTAATGTTGTTCTTAACTTATAGTATTGTTATATTAATTTAATGCATTGTGAAGCACTGATGCATTTATAAGTGTATTATATCGGTGTAAATGCATATTTCAATTTTTATTAGATCAGAATGTATAACGTTAGTTTACTTTCAGAAAATTAAGAATTTTTTTAAGCTTTTTTTAAATTTTTTAATGTGTTCGCACCCTTCTTGTAAAGTTATCAACCCCTTCCTCCCTAAGATGACCCATCCCATAGTTTAAGAAGCGTTGATATAACGTCGTTCTGTACATTAATCCTTGAGAATACGCCTTAGAAATTGATTTCCAATGCACCCGTTCTTAGTAAAAATATATATATATTTGCAAAAACTTTCGTATCGGATATCTACCCAACAAAATAATCATTCCTAACCAAATTATAAGTTTTAGGTTTGATAGTCCCGAAAATCTCGTGATGAGTGATTCACTTTTTTTATATATACAGTATGCCCACAAAAGTTCTTTACCATCTTCTTACTAGCGGAATGGTTGCTGATATATTCATAAAAGCGGTGTCTATGTAAAATTAAGTAACCATACATTATTGAATACATCCCTCTACCAATCTCCGACTCCGCAATTCCCAATTATTTGGTTCCGAATTCCTTGATGAAGTACTGCTTCACTGAAGTTGTCTTGGGAACTGACGTGCAGTCACGTTGGTCAAATGATTATGAATGATGGTGTTGAATATTGGTCTCCACGTTCGCGTGATCTGACTCCACTGAACTTTTTTCCTAAAGCAGCAGGTGAATATAACCCATCCACAAACATTGCAAGACCTTAAAGGACGCATTACGGACACTTGGACCAACCTATGACGTTCTATGCTCGAACGTGGGCAAAGGCACATTCAAACATGAATTCATATTCGCATTGCTGATAACGGTGAGATGTCTGAACATCTCAAATAAAAATATATTGTTATAACTAGTTGCTGTTTTTCTTTGTCATGCCGTTTTTCTCACGTCGTTCTTAATGGAAGATCATTCCAGAGGTGTTCTTCGATATCATGGGCGTTGTGCATCTAGAATTTATCCCTGAAGGATGCACTGCAAACAGAGAACTCTATACAGACATTCTGTGACGTTTGAGTACGTCGATCTTAAGAAAAGACCAAAGTTATGGGCCGAGCATTCTTGGATGCTTTTCATGAAAACGCTTCTTCACACTCGTCCCTTCTCATCCCTGACCGAAAAACCAAAACAATTAGTTTAACACATCCTCCTTACTCTCTTGATCTCGCCCCCGGCCACTTCAGCCTATTTCTTAAAGTGGCGCGTTGCTTGTAAAGTCGTCAATTTCTATCTGCAGATGAAGTTAAAAGTGCATCTCAGGCTGAATTAAATGACATGACTAAAGATGGATTACAGAAATGCTTCGAAGATCTTTACAAGGGATGGCAACAGTGTGTTATTACTTAAGGGTCTTATTTCAAAATAGGATTTGTTTCAGAAATTTGTAGTAATATTTTTCGAATTATGTACTCAGTCTGGAAACTTTTGAATCCTACCTCGTAAAACTAAAAATCCGCATATGACAAAAACAAGGTTTACTGAAAGCTTACCTTTCTTTATCCTATTTGTACAGATTTAAACAAGAATTAATCTAAAAAACCCTGGATGTTTTGGTTTGTATATGGACCTTTACGTGTTCCATTACGTGTTGTTGACTATGGAGTTTCATATAAATAATCCCATTGATAGTATCCGAAAGATTTGTTTGAAGTACTTCTCAATAATCTCATTATTTTTTTAAAGAAAATATTTCATGTTTGCTGAAATTGTTTCAGATATTTTCAACTGTATTTCATCAGGTTTTTTATATTTGCTTTTGGCTGGAATTCCTTTTAAAGGTTTCATGATTTACTAATTCTTCATTTTTATATAAATATTTTGATCTAAGTTGTTTTCAGCAAGTTTGAATTGCTATGACGAGATTTAATAAAAGGAAATAGAATGTTTTTGAAAGGTTTAGTCAATAATACTCACAAGAATCGAAGAGCTGAACTACCCAGAAAAGTTCCATCTTCAATAACTTTCAAACCATTGCCATTCAAGTACCTAAAAATAAAAAGACATTTCGATTTTTTGATGTATGAGGAACACCTTCTATTCAAAACAAAATGAAATGATTAGAAATATTTTTTAATCGAAAATTTCAGCTTCATTTCGGAATTTCTGTGAAGTAAACAATTTTTTTAGGAAAACAAACAATATATCAGAAAAAGAAAAGAATTTTTGAATAAAAAATTCTTTCCATTTTGACATTAAAATATTCAAACGATAAAACAAAATTCCATGAAATTTCAAATTCAAAGAGATCAAAACCAAATATTTTTCTAGCATAAAGTGATAGTTTCTCCAATGTAAAAAAAAGACAGATTAAAAATTGAAAATAACAAAAGTAGTATCTTTTTCACATATTTCCTTTTTGAAACGTTTAGCATTTTAATAAGAGCTCTGAACATTTTTAAAATCTTGTTGAAAGAGGAGTTCGTATCGAAAGCAGAAAATAATTTTCACATTCTAACAACAAATCAGTTCGCAACTAAAAAACATTTCATTTGAAACTTATTTGACATTTAAATTTTGTTAGAAGCCTTAGCTTTTTTATTTAAATAAAACATTGTTTAAAAAATTAACTAAAATTTTAATTGTTTTAATTGAGACATAATAATTATGTTTTATTGAAAACGTGACGATTTTAAAATTTAAAATATTCGACTGTATATCACACGCACACAAATATATATATACATAAATAGGACTTTTATATTATAGAAATAGATAAATAAGTAAATTATGTAAAAATACTCACAAATATTGAAGACTTCCAAACTTGTGAAAAACCATTTCTCCAAGTCTGGACACTCTAGCATTGTTAAATATTCTGTGGAAGAAAACAATAAGTATTTTGAGCACAGAAAAAAACTTATAGAGAATTAGATACATTTTGTTTGAAATATTCGAACATAGAAGAAACATATCCAAGAATATTGGGGAAAGGGAATTGAAATCCCTCAAATATTATCACATCAGTTTTTTAATGTCCCCTAAAATAATAAAAAAAACACCAAATGCATTTGTAAAATCGCAGTTACAGCTCGGTAACTCGTTTAGGCACAGAATATTTGATGCAATATAAAATTCACTGGGTAAAAATCAATAAACCTTCATCAAATTTTATTTTTTTTTCAAATAATTATTTTGCTATATTAAAAGTATTATTTAAAAACTATAAGAATTTGATAGTATTCTTTTAAATTAATATACAATCTCTCATTCTCATTTTAAAGCGAATGTGCAAAAAAAGGCAATTATCTATTTAAATCAAAAAAGAGTAAAGCCAATGTATAGACGATGAATTAAATTTAAATTCAAGAAGTTTTGTGACATTATTATGTTATTTTATTACGGTGCATAAGCTTTTCCCATAGCAATTTTAAATCAAAAAACTTCTGAAATCCCGATAAAAGAATAATAATCAGCATCAATTAAAAATATCAATTAAAAGTTGCTTTTATTTAACACTATGCATAATAAATTATTTTTATGTCTGACATCATTTAAGTATGCATTTTCTGATTGATAAAATTTAGAAGAATATTGTAGAGGAGATTAATCGCTACAGGGGCCACAGTTAATTCATTGACTATTATAGACTAATTTAAATGATTAAAATATTATGCAAGACTATCCATTGTAAAATACTTTTTGATTTCTCGTTGCATGCTTCAGAGAAAAGTATCTTCTTTGTTTCTTTTGGAAAATACTTGAAGGTGTTTTTAGATAAATTATATTTTTTTTTAAAAAACTAAGTAACACGCTTTTATAGTTAATCAAATCAAAAGAAAAAATAATTATTAATATTAGAATACAATGATTAATAAGAAAATAAATGTCATTGTGGTATAAATGTGGAGTGCTCCAAATTAATTGTTATATTTTCTTATTAGTTCCAGTCAGAAATGCAGAGTTAGTGTAAAAATATAGTACACAGCACCCTACACATTTACCACAATGACCTTTACCACATTAATCATTTTATTCTTATATTAAGGATTATTTTTTACTTTCAGTTTAATTAACTATAAAAACTTTTTGTTTTGGTATTTTAAAATATAATTTATTTTTAAGAGGTCACAGTACAATTAAATTGACAAAAATCAGTCAAAAAATGTAATGTAATGTTTTTAGCCTAAATTATTTTTTATATATATTTCTACAAACTCACAAAATCTGAAAGCTCTAAGTTTGAACGACACAGAGTTGTGATAACTTTTACGTTCATTTTTATTTACGTCCGAATGGTAAATCCAAACTTTAAACTGATTTATCTCCGGATAGATAAAATCACCAGTTTGGCTTCATTTAAAATGCTAAGGCTTTTTTTCTGTTCTGCCTAATACTTTGAAAAATTTTCACTTGTTGCTAAAATAAACAAATGCACTATATGTTTCCTAATTTTTTATACTTCTATACAGGATACCTGTGCTTATAGTGAACCTATATTTTTAGTCGATGTAGTACATAGTTTTTTTAAAAAATAGTTTTATCTATGAAAAAGCGAAAAATTTTCAAACTTACAAAGTTTCATAATTTTTTAAAGGAACTATCTTAATATTTTACCAAAAAAATAGGTTTACTATACTTTGTGTATTGTTTTATATATGTGGAAAAATATTTTAAATATTAGAAACACTTTTTTAGGAAATAGTACCTAAATATAAGCTTGTATTATGAGATCTCAAGATTATGTCCAACTTAAATTAAACAGAAAAAAAGAATTTTTTCTTAACTTGAAGAATTTTTTTTTGTACTTCTACAGAATGAATAAAGTATCTTTGTTAAAAACACACACAAAAAATCTATGCTCCATTGGAAATTTTTAAAGAGATATGTCCCATAAAAATAGAGTCTTAAATTTAGCATTTTATTTTTCGAGCATGCCCTGGTATTCTTAATTAATATATACAGTAGAACGTCGTTTATCCGAAGATTTATTATCCGGAGCGTCAAATATCTGGACCAAAGCATGGGACTCGCGCGAAAGGCAGAGCCTGAAAAATGCATGAAATAAGCTGTGGCCAGATTTAGAAAGTGAAAAAGATTTCAATGACGACCACCGGGAGGAGATTACGACTTCGTCCAATCAATCCAAGAATTTCAAGAATGATGATGAAGAAGATATAGAAATCTGGATGGCATGCGATGCAGATTTCCGAAGACTGTGGATTTCAAATACTAAATGATGATGAGATTGTGACTTCCGTGCAAGAAGAATCCGACCCTGCCGACAATGAAGCAGATGAAGACGAGGACAACGACAACGAAAGTAGCAAGGGTCCATCAAATACTGACGCTTTTCTGCATTAGAGACTGCTATGGAGTGGTATAAATAACAATCAGAGCGCTGTCCTACTCAACTACTGCTGAATGAGAGACCTTGCAGGAAAACGAAGGTGTACAATGGTACGGCGATAAATAATGATTACTTTTCCACAATAAAGAAAATTGTGACATTTTGCACCTATTTTGCTTTCTCTTCAAGCCTGTTTCCCGCATGTGAGGATTTCAATATTCGTATAGTGTCCGGTTTCATATACTGGTTTCGCATTCGGTTTTCGGTTATCTGAGCAATCGTGTATCAGAACGGTGTCCGGTCCAATTGATTCGGATAAACGACGTTCTACTGTACATTAAGAATTTTTTTTTAGTAAAAATACTAATAGATTCCACTACAGTGCAAAGATAATCAAACCTATTATGGGAGCGAGTGTTTATTAATGTTGCAGTTTAAAGTTACCTGAGTGCTATTGGCAACAGACTGCTTAATTTTTAGCCAAGGTCAAGTAACAAAGACGACACCTGAGCTGGCAGCCCTTGCCTTACTTCCACACCATGCTAAAGGGAGAACATTGAGCCTAGACAGATTTAACGAACATCAATTTTTAAAAGTGGTGGATCAAACTGACTCAAGGCCTCAAATTCGAGACTGGACAACGCTGGTCATTAACTCGAGACCATGACTATCTTTGCCTTAGTAATCCAATGAAAAAGAACAACTAATGCAAGTTATAAGCATTTGTTACGGAAAGTATAAACTCTTTAAGGGGACACAGTACGATTCAATTGACAAAATCGGTCAAAAAATCAAATGTAACTTTTTTTAGCCTAAATTATTTTTTATATATTTTTCTATACTCTCACAAAATCTGAAAGCTCTAAGTTTAGAAAACGTAGAATTGTGATAATTTTTACGTTTGCTTCTATTCACATCCCAGTGGCATATCAAAATTTTAAACTGATTTATCTCAGAAAGACAAAAAAAAAACTAGTTTGTCTTCATTTAAAATGATAAGGCTTTTTTCTATTAAGCCTAATACTTGGAATTTTTTTCATTTTTTGCTAATAGTACATCGAATAAAAGTTGGTATGCATTTTTCAATCAAAGCAATACTTATTTTTAAAAAAATATAATTGAATTTAAAATCTACACTTTTTTAAGTAATTTTTAATAAGCATTGATAAGAAGAAATATTGTACGAATACCAATATATTATCGCAAAACCCATACCAAATTTGTTTTTCATAGTTTAACGTACTTTTAAATCAAATTTCATATATGTACATTAATTTTTGTAGGAGGAGTAGCATTTTAAAATAACTTCATAAGTTTCAAAGTGTTTCCCTTAACAAGTTAAATGATTAGCTTTTGATGAAATTTTGACACAAAATCTTTTTTAAATCACACATATAAATAGAAGGCAACCAAAAAAAATTATGAAATCATTAATTACAAAAAAATTAAGTAAATCGATCCACGCCCTTTAATTTTTATTTGTTTGTTGCATTTGTATTAACCATGAGGGTTCACGCTTTAGGTTTGTAACTTAATCTTTTAGTCACCAAATCCGGAATAGTTTTGCCAAATCTGGAAAAGGGTAATCATTAACCCTGATGATCCTGATCAGGACAGTGAAACATGATTATTAAAGTATTGTATTGTCATCGGTCCCTTGACAAGTGTGAATAACTTCGAATTAATCAGACCTTTTAAAGTTGGTAAAATTCGAGTTCCAAGATCGTTGCTTACAATGATGCTAAAAGCGTGTTAAAAAATAGGATTTACTGCACAAATTAGGAAAATATAATTTTAATGAAAGAACAATTATTAAGCGAAGTAAATTTGAGAATATATTTAATGCATCGTAAATAATTAACAAGTAATATAAAAGAAATTAAGTCAATTCCCACATTAATGGATGAATAGAAAGTATTTATTAACGATTGAAAATTGAACGCAATAATATATATATATTT